>LR755131.1:895999-1028499 GCA_902729485.2 Mus minutoides
CCAATCCAAGACGACACACGCCACGCTGACGTATATGTGAACGTGGGTATTTCTGGGGACGCTTTCCCACTCTCGCTCTCTTTTTCCACGCTTCTCCATATGGATCAATAAAGGATTATCTGCAGGAGGACTCTGGCCCCCATTTTCTCTCTCCTAGGCAGGGCGGGAAAATGGGAGTTTCTCACAGCGGCGTTTCACACTGTCTCAAAAAACAAAACAAAACAAAACAACAACAACAAAAACCTAAGACAACAAAAAAAGACACATGTAGGGCTGGCGAGATGGCTCAGTAGGTCAGAGCACTGACTGCTCTTCTGAAGGTCTTGATCCCAGCAAACATATGGTAGCTCACAGCCATCCATAAGGAGGTCTCACGCCCTCTTCTGGTGCATCTGAAGACAGCTACAGTACTTATATATAATAATAAATAAATCTTTGGGCCAGAGTGAGCACAGACTGAGTGATCGGGGCACACCAGATTCAGCGGGGGTTGACCAGAGCAAGCAGAGATCCTAAAATTCCCAACAAACACATGAAGGCTCACCACCATCTGTACAGCTCCAGCATACTCACATACATAAAAAAGATAAATCTTAAAAAAAAAAGACATCTGTAAGGTCAAATACACTCTTGATAAGGCTCTCTTCTACTTCAAAGCTATATACCCTGGGGAGTTTGAAAGTCAGCATCTCATGCATACCAAGAGAGAGGAGCAAAAGGACAGGGGTGTGAATGGCAGAAAGAGGAGACTAAATAAGCTAGTCTGCTGGGAAGAACAGAGCCCACCAAAGGGAGGAAGAACAAGAATCTAGTTTCAGGCAGAGAATCAGCCTGCCTCCTCCATCAGTCTTCAGTTGGTAATGACATCATCTTGTCTAGACTGGCTGGGGTCTCGAGAATCTTCTTCCCAGAATGTTTCTGGTTAAGAAGCACAGGACAGATTATTTTCTGGATGGCAGCTGTGTGTCCCTGTCCATACAGACTCGCATGACACCAGCCCTCATCAGAGAGTAAAGCACAAAGGAGACTGAGCCCTGAGAGCTACCCTCAGCCTTCACCTGCCTGGCCCAGCCTTCCCCTGTGTGCTGTTCCTTTGAGACACCCTGCTTCTTCCTTCCTTCCTTCCTTCCTTCCTTCCTTCCTTCCTTCCTTCCTTCCTTCCTTCCATCCTTCCTTCCTTCCTTCCTTCTGCTTGTGTGGGAGTTTCTTACTCCCATAAGCCTTGGCACTGATTTCATGATTCTAGGAGTTTGCTAAGGAAGAAGTAGAGCACTTTTTTTTTTTTTTTTTGAGACAGGGTTACTCTGTATAGCCTTGGCTGTTCTGGAACTCACTTTGTAGACCAGGCTGGACTCGAACTCAGAAATCTGCCAGCCTCTCCCTCCTGAGTGCTGGGATTAAAGGCGTGGGCCACCATGCCTGGCTAGTAGAGCACTTCTAATGCCTGTTCTCTGTGGGGCCAGTTTAATTCATTTCCTTGTTATATTAACACACAGGTGGGGTAGAGGTGTCTTCCCCAAGAGCTGAGAACTTACCCTAGTAAAATGCCAGTAGAAGTCTCTTCAGAAACACACATTGTCTGGTGGGACTGGCTGGTCAGTTTTGCAAATCTAGTTTAGACATGAATTCAAAGAAATTTAAGATCAGCTGCTGGGGAATGGTGAATCACTCTTTTAATCAGAGACTGGGTTGAGGCAGGCATATCTGTGAGTTTGAGGACAGCCTGGTGTACAGAGTGAGTTCCAGGACATCCATGGCTACATGGATAAATCCTTTCATAACAAATCAAAGAGAGTGGAATTGAGGATGGGGGAACAGAGACAGACAGAAAGAGAGACACACACACACACTACTTTCCTCTTGGCACCCGGTCTCCACTGAGTATTGACCCTAGGCTACAATGCCCCAGACGACAGCCACTGCAGGGAACACTGTCTCCTGTGCTCTCATTGCACAATGAGGGACAATGACCTGTGGATGAAGAGCTCAAAGGGCACTGGGAAGATTCCTGTTGTAGTCTTTATGAGAAATGGCCTGCCAGGGGTTTTCCCAAGGGTGGTACCAGAACGTCCTTGCCCCTCACCTGAGCAGTGAAGCTCAGCATAAATTTCTGCCTCCTCTCACCTACAGCCACACACCACCAGCTCTGCCCAGCAGCCACCAGGTGAGAGTCAGAACCAGGGACAGAAACTGATTGTGAGCTGTGTTTCCTCACAGTGGTACCTCCTGGCTTCTGCTCACTTGTGGGTGTGTGCCAGGCTGAGGGGAAACTAGGGAAATGCTTCCTACTGAATTAGAGGCTCCTGGAGGAAGTGGCAACCTGGGTGGTCCCTACACTCCAGCCCCCTCACTGCTGCCTGCCTGGCTTCTTAGACAGAGGGGGTGGAGCATATAGGATGGATGGATCAGATCTGAGGCCTTGTGGCTCTGAGGGTATGGGTGGGCTTCCTGCTGAGAGGCCTCAGGAGGCTCTGCTAGGACACACATGACAGTAGTAGGGAGAAATGAGCAGAGCCTGTGTGGATGAGAGGGGAGGGGGAGGTGCCAGTCTGTGAGGGTCTCCTCCAGCCTTTCCTCTCACTTCAGCAGGATGAAGCTACTCACCAGCCTGTTCTTCTGCTCCCTGCTCCTGGGAGTCTGCCATGGAGGGGTTTTTTCATTTATTTATGAGGCTGTCCAAGGTAAGCTGAGAGGGACACCATCTCTAGGGGACGTGTCCTGAGCATTGGAGGGGTGGACTCACTGCTCTGCTTCGCTTGAAGCACCAGGGGTTCCTGCAAGACTTCCTGCTATGCACTGCATACAGCAGGAGACAGAGCAGGATTATGACCCAGAAGGGCTGGAGGCCAACCCGATCTGACTTACAATTCCTAAAAACCTTTGTGAAGAACATGAGTTACTGGTGGCATCACCTAAAGAAAGAGCCATGATAGCTCAGAGGTCCAGACAGTCCTCCTGGCACCTAAAGTCTCAGGACTGGCTTTGCATGTGGCCTGGCATGGAGACGCTTGGTGTCTCCTCAGGAGGTCAGAACTTGCACCCCCAGCTGAGGTCATTGCTCCTGAGGTTCTGCAAGACAGCACAGGACCCATGCATTCTACTTAAAGGGCAGTCAGCAGGGTCACGGTGGTGCGCATGCTCTCTGTCAGGACAGAGTCTTGGGGATCAGTTCAGATGCTCTCTGTATGCAGCCCTCCTCTGCCTTTTGTCACCTCATGATGAAACGTCCTAGATTAGGGGACCTACATCCACAGCACAGTCCCTTGGCTGCAGGCAGTGTGCTCCCTGGGGACATTGTCAATGGCTGTAGGACATTTGGTTGCTCTACTGGGGAAATGTGCTGTGGGGTCTGTGGTAGGAGCTAGAAAGCAAGGAAGTGGTTTCCCTGTGGTAAACAGCTCCCAGGTGTGCAGCTGCCAGGCCCTGGTATGTGTTGACACTGCCCTGCCTCTGTGGTACACTTCCCCTCCCTGGTGAGGGGCAGCTCACAGCAGCACTTTGGGCAGAAAAACAAACACAGACCAAGGAAGATGCCCTAAGGGCTCTCCTGAGTTACTCAGAGATGCCAGAGGGGACCAGGGCATGATGTTCCAGTTCATGCTCTCAGGCTGCTCTGAGCACAGGCTCAGGCCAGGAGTACTTTCAATGCCTCTGTCCTCTCAAAGGCAAGGGCAGAGTCTTTAAGGTCACATTCCTGTGGTCTTTCCCATGCAGGGGCTGGAGACATGTGGCGAGCCTACTCTGACATGAGGGAAGCTAACTGGAAAGATGGAGACAAATACTTCCATGCTCGGGGGAACTTTGATGCTGCGCAGAGAGGTCCCGGTGGAGTCTGGGCTGCTGAGATACTCAGGTATCAGAAGGCTGGGTAGCAGGGCTCAACTCTTCTGGGGAAAACAGTGGCAGGTGAGCCTGGAGAAGATCCTGCGACTCTGAGTTGCCTTGTCCTCTTGCTCACAAGGCTAGTGTGTCCATCTATGCCCAGTGTACTCCCTGGGCTTTGTGCAGAGCCAGCACACAGCCATGCTCTGTGAGTCTGCTCCCAAATGTAGACAGGGAGGGACTCTCAGCCCGGTGTTTCTGGTTTTGTTCATGTAGTGTGAGGGGACCGGCCTGGGCTGCCCACTGTCTCAGCTTCTCCTTTCTGGCACTTTCTGGTTCCTCCTGAAGCCATCCAAGGCATAGGGGAGAACTGGGAGCATAGACTGTCCACACAGCTTGGTGACTGACTGATCTTCTGTGTGTCTGTTTCTCCTAGTGATGCAAGAGAGAACTTTCAGGAATTCTTTGGCAGAGGACACGAGGACACCATGGCTGACCAGGAAGCCAACCTACATGGCCGTCTTGGCATGGACCCCAATTACTACAGACCTCGTGGCCTGCCTCCCAAATACTGAGTGTCCTATTAACTCAGGAGGCTGTTCTGGGGGCCTGAGGGCAGGGTCTGGGTTTCTTCCTTCCAAGGAACACTGAAGATGCTCTCTTGGAAAACATATTATACATCTCATGTGTGTATCACACAGGGTTTTCAGAACTGTGTTACTCTCGTAGTAGTAACTACTTGATGGGGAAAAGGTAATAAACAGGAACTTGGAAGTGGGTCTGAGCCTGTGTATCTGTCATTGAAGGAAGCTTCTGGGAACACTTGGGCATGCACCACTCTTCTAGACTGTGACATGAGTCGCTCTATCCCCTTTCTTGGGCCCTGTGCCTGTGTTTGTTTGTTCTTATTTCTGGGCCTTTCCGTGTCCAGGCCCCCAGTCCCTGTCAATCGCATGCACTTTCCTGTTCTGTGCCCCAGCCTTAGTTCTCAGTGGAGCTGCCTCCAGGGACATGGGACACACCCATGGGATACCTCATTTCTGAGTATGCTGCAGCTGTCAACGTGATCCTGCTCCTTCCTCTACAACACACAATTCCAAGGCCACTCTCCTTCTCTGCCCTAAGAAATACTGAGGAGGGCTTTCCTCTTGTCTTAGGATTGTTGTTGCTGTGAGGAAACACCATGAGCAAAGCATCTTGGAGAGCAAAGGGTTGATTTGACTCATATACTTCTGCTCAGTATTGGGGAATAAGCAGAGTTGCTTGTATGTGTTGGTTTTGACTGGTTAAGCCCTCTGCAGTAAAACCATGGTGGTGATGAACTTCTTCAAAGAACTACCAAAGCAGGCCTTTTGTATTTTCTTACTAGGAAAACCTAGGTAAAGCCTGAATATACCTGTGACCTTGATGTAAAAGAGAGATTTCAGTCTTCTGGTTCTTGTCATAGAGAACCTAGGACTGAATCCTGACAGTGTGATCTGGTGACTTATAAGGTAAACGACTTGTTAGAGTTGAACAGGAAGCTACCCAGGGATGTCAACGTGCATAGAGCACACAAGTTTTAGGAGACCACACTGAGGGCCCAGTGCTGGTGTTACTGGACCAGGATTGGAGCTGTGAAGCTCCTATAACATGTCCAAGGTGATCACTGCACAGGCCCCACTGTTATGCTCCATTCACATCAACCAGTAGTCCCCTGTAGTCCCCTACATTCTGTACAAGATGTAGCATGTGATAATGGTACAGGATGGCTCTGTTCCTCGATTGTATTCATCAGTATGCCTTCTTCTACTGGTTAAAGATGTTAGTGTAGAAGACTCTCCTGTTGTGTTGGCTACAGCTCCATGCACCTGATAGTCACTCTTTCTTTATAGTCCCTGGGTGTACTGGCTAGTTTTGTGTCAACTTGTCACAGCTGGAGTTATCACAGAGAAAGGAGCTTCAGTTGAGGAAATGCCTCCATGAGATCCAACTGTAAGGCATTTTCTCAATTAGTGATCAAGGGGGAAAGGCCCCTTGTGGGTGGGATTATCTCTGGGCTGGCAGTCTTGGGTTCTATAAGAGAGCAGGCTGAGCAAGCCAGGGAAAGCAAGCCAGTAAGTAACATCCATCCATGGCCTCTGCATCAGCTCCTGCTTCCTGCCCTGCTTGAGTTCCAGCCCTGACTTCTTTGGTGATGAACAGCAATGTGGAAGTGTAAGGCGAATAAACCCTTTCCTCCCCAACTTGCTTCTTGGTCATGATGTTTGTGCAGGAATAGAAACCCTGACTAAGACACTGGGGGAACATGGATGAATTCTCATCCTGGTAATTTGGATAAGAAATGTCCCTTACTGGCTGTGGTATTTTACCAGTCGGTCCCTAATTGGAAGTGTTCCTAGGGGCAGTTGTGGCTCCCTTGAGAGGTGGAGCCTTAGGAGAAAGTGTGTCACTGGGGGTGGGGGTGAGTGTTTATCCTCTCCTCCCACCTCCTGTTTACTCTCTGCTTCCCGTCCGTCTTTGTGCTTCCTGCTCCCTCTTGCTGTTTTGCCTTCCCCACTATAATGGATTCTTACTCCTCCGTAGCTGGAAGTCAAAAGTAAAGTTTTCTTCTGTAAGTGTCCTTGTTTATTGTGTTTGTCATGGCAACAGAAAGTAACTAAGAACCTTCATCTCTCACAACACCAACACGTTCCTGTCTTGTAACAGGCCACAGACTTTGGCACAACTGATGGTGGAAATACCATTCATGACATAAAACTCAGCACACTGCCAGCATCACCTGCCAAGAAGAATACAAAGACCTAAGCGACCAAAGTCCGTAGTTCCCCGAATGGCTCTAAATATACTAACCTTGCTTTTCGGCCTCTTTAGCTTGCTTCATATTAATGGTTCTGGTTAACTGAAGTATGTCAACCAAGCGTATGGTCTTTCTCCTCAAAAGCTCACCTTGAGAAATGCTTGGGGCTACACGGAGATCCTGAAAACCAAGTGTACTTGCTGGCAATTTGATAAAGACATTTTTCCCCCCTAAATTTTGTTTTCCATGAGACAGTGTCTCACTATGAAGACAGAGTCTCACTAAATAGCTCTGTAACTCACTGTGATGTCTAGGCTGGTCTCAGACTCACAGAGATCCACTTTACCTGTCTTCCACGTGCAGGATTAAAAGCGTGTTCCCCGCCCAAATCCTGATCTCATAGTGAGGTTTCATTGGCTTAAACTTGTGTGTAGTTACTCTTCTCTGGTGGGCACACAGTACACAACAGCCTTAAAGCAGTACGGGAGTGTAGGTGACTGTATCACTGGAGAGGCGGTGAGCACCCAGGGAAATAGAAGCATGAATCCATTGCTGCACGATTTCCTAGGTTGTGGATCACAGTAGGATCATGGCTGGACATATGGGGCCACATTCCATCCCCACCTTACTACATGGCATTGTCTCTTTTACTCTAGGGCGTTGAGTGTCTTCCCAGAGCTTCAACATGGAGCACAACAAAAGCCACTCTAAGTTCTTACAAACCAATGTGGCCCTTCACCTCAAGACCACGCTGTTTTCAAGTCTAAGACTTTTAGATCAGGGCCCTGTCACAAAACACCAGGGAACATACCCAGGCCTTGCCTGGACACACTCACTGGCGTTCTGTAACAGGTTCTTCTCTTAGGGATATGTTAGGGACAATGTCAAGGGTGTGTGTGTGTGTGTGTGTGTGTGTGTGTGTGTGTGTGTGTGTGCCAGAAATTGGATGACTGTGATCCATGGCCTTTTTCCAACCTAAGGCACCCATCCTAGAGTCCCCATAAGCCAGCCACCCTTGATCTTTCCAAGGGGTGAACCAATTACCAGAAAAATTAATTTATGGAGTTCTGAGGTAGAGAGCCCGGGTAGGGCGGACACTGGCTGAGGGCTGCTGCTGGTCCTTGAATGACTCCTACACACTCCCTTATGACTCTGTAGACTCCCTACGGGATCTTTGACAAAATGGATTTTGATCTTTCGGTAGTACTATGTCCAATTTTCTGAGGAACCACCAGACTGACTTCCAGAGTGGTTGTACAAGCTTGCAATCCCACCAGCAATGGAGGAGTGTTCCTCTTTCTCTACATCCTCGCCAACATCTGCTGTCACCTGAATTTTTGATCTTAGCCATTCTGACTGGTGTGAGGTGGAATCTCAGTGTTGTTTTGATTTGCATTTCCCTGATGATTAAGGATGTTGAACATTTTTTCAGATGTTTCTCAGCCATTCAGAATTCCTCAGTTGAGAATTCTTTGTTTAGCTCTGTACCCCATTTTTAAATGGGGTTATTCATTTTTCTGGAGTCCAGCTTCTTTAGCTCTTTGTAGATGTTGGATATTAGTCCCCTATCAGATTTAGGATTGGTAAAAATCCTTTCTCAATCTGTTGGTGGCCTTTTTGTCTTGCTGACTGTGTCTTTTGCCTTACAGAAGCTTTGCAATTTTATAAGGTCCCATTTGTCAATTCTTGATCTTACTGCACAGGCCATTGCTGTTCTGTTTAGGAATCTTTCCACTGTGCCCATATCTTTGAGGGTTTTCCCCACTTTCTCCTCTATAAATTTCAGTGTCTCTGGTTTTATGTGGAGGTCTTTAATCCATTTAGATTTAAGCTTTGTACAAGGAGATAAGAATGGATCAATTCTCGTTCTTTTACATGCTAACAGCCAGTTGTGCCAGCACCATTTGTTGAAAATGCTGTCCTTTTTCCACTGGATGGTTTTAGCTCCCTTGTCAAAGATCAGGTGACCATAGGTGTGTGGATTCATTTCTGGGTCTTCAATTCTATTTCATTGATCTATCTGTCTGTTGCTGTACCAGTACCATGCAGTTTTTATTACAATTGCTCTGTAGTACAGCTTAATGTCAGGCATGCTGATTCCCCCAGAGGTTCTTTTATTGTTGAGAATAGTTTTTGCTATCCTAGGTTTTTTATTATTCCAGATGAATTTGCAAATTGCCCTTTCTATCTCAGTGAAGAATTGAGTTGGAATTTTGATGGGGACATAGTACTACTGAAAGATCCTGCAATATCTCTCCTGGGCATATACCCAGAAGATGTTCCAACTGGTAAAAAGGACACATGTTTCACTATGTTCATAGCAGCCTTATTTATATTAGCCAGAAGCTGGAAAGAACCTAGATGTCCCTCAACAGAGGAATGGATACAGAGAATGTGGTACATTTACACAATGGAGTACTATTCCACTATTAAAAAAAATGAATTCATGAAATTCTTGGGCAAATGGATGTATCTGGAGGATATAATCCTTCGTGAAGTAACCCAATCACAAAAGAAGACATTGGATATGCACTCACTGATAAATGGATATTAGCCCAGAAACTTAGAATATCCAAGATACAATTTGCAAAACACAAGAAAATCAAGAAGGAAGACCAGCGCCTGGATACTTCATTCCTCCTGTGAATAGGAAACAAAATACCCATGAAAGGAGTTACAGAGACAAAGTTTAGAGCTAAGATGAAAGGATGGACCATACAGAGACTACCCCACCAGGGGGGATCCATCCCATAATCAGTCATTAAACTCAGACACTATTGCATAGGACAGCTAGTGCCTACTTAAGGGAACCTGATATAGCTGTCTCGTACAGAAGTGGATGCTCATAATCATCTATATGATGGAACATAGGGCCCACAATGGAGAAGCTAGAGATAGAACCCTAGGAGCTGAAGGGGTCTGCAACCCTAGAAGAGGAACAACAATATGAACTAACCAGAACCCCCAGAACTTGTGTCTCTAGCCCTACATGTAGCAGAAGATGGCCTAGTCGGCCATCATTGGGTGGAGAGGCCCCTTGGTATTGTAATCTTTATATACCCCAATACAGGGGAACACCAGAACCAAGAAGTGGGAGTGGGTGGGCAGGGGAACAGGGTGGGGGTAGGGGGGGAACTTTCGGGATAACATTTGAAATGTAAATTAAGAAAATATCTAATAAAAACTAATTGAAAAAAAAAAGATATGAACAAAGGAGCCAAAAAAAAAATGGATTTTGAGAAGCCAGGCATGGTGGCGCACGCCTTTAATCCCAGCACTTGAGAGGCAGAGGCAGGCAGATTTCTAAGTTCGAGACCAACCTGGTCTACAGAGTGAGTTCCAGGACAGCCAGGGCTATACAGAGAAACCCTGTCTCGAAAAACCAAAAAAAAAAAAAAAATGGATTTTGAGATAGATTTGTTTCTTCTCTCTGTGTAATAACATCATGCCTAGGGCAGGTTGTGCTCATGACAGAAGTAATGAGTTGACTGTGACTCTCTGACCCATGGATTCCAGTCCCTATGGTGAAACTTGCACTCTCTGTGCTGTGTTTCATCATCTCTGAAGGCTGAGCTTCCCTGAAATTCCTAAAGTATGTAGTTTTGTTTTGTTTGTGTGGTTTGAACCTACTGACGACTTGAAACATACTATACCACTGAGCCACGCACGTTCCAGGCTCCATGTCCATATTTGCATGCTGAACGTCAACTCTCAAAACAAAATCTTGTTCATCGACACTTTCTGTTAGAGAGGTCTCAAGAATATATCAGAGCCAAGTGCATCCTGCTAGGCAGCCTTTCTCAGCCTTTCTCTTTCTTCACTCTGGGCCTTCCATTCCCTCAAACTACTTTGAAAAGTAGTCGGAGCCCCGTTGGAGACTTACACACACGTTTTTTGCTCTTTCTCCTTTCTCAGAGTGTGGTTTCCTCTTAAAGAATACTTGTCTCCTAGATTTATATGGTTTGAAGTTTGTGCTGGGCTGAGGGCACAGGTGGGAAATGCCTCTTAGTGACCTGCAAGCTTCTGTAGCGGGTGGAGATCTGGTCTCTGTTTGTCTTCCTCTATCAGAGCTGCCTTGGTGTCCTCTCAGCAGACTTGGTTCGGGGCTGAGAGGATCAGAACTGGTCTTTGTGTTTTTGAGGAAGGTCCTGCTGCAAGGACATCTGGGTATCCCACTGGCATCCTAGTGAACAGCACTGGGACTGGACAACCATCCTCTCCCTGGATAACAGATGCTCAAGAGGGCCGTGCAAATCTGTGCATGCCTCCTTGAGCCTCTCTTCTCATTTCAGCAGGTTGATGCTTCTCACCAGCCTCATTTCGTTCTCCCTGGTCCTGGGAGTCAGCAGTTGGTTTTCATTGATCGGTAAGGCTTACCCAGGTAAGGCCAATGCCTGAAGTATGGCTTGCACGGTTCAGCCAACCCTTTCAAAGAATGGGGACCACCAACTTGGGAGGCGATTCCCTTTTGTGTGTGTGGAAGGCCATACAGATACACATCTGGGAGTTCTTTTTCTTTTTTCCTTGTTCCGGTTAATCCTGCTCGCTCTGGTTGGCCCCGCTCACTCCGGTCGGTCCCACTTGCTCAGTCCCTGCTCTTTCCGGTCCAAGGATTCATTTATTATTATTATTCATAAGTACACTATAGCTGACTTTAGACGCACCAGAGGAGGGCGTCAGATCTCATTGTGGGTGCTTGTAAGCCACCATGTGGTTGCTGGGAATTTGAACTCATCACCTTCGGAAGAGCAGTCGGGTGCTCTTACCCGTTGAGCCATCTCACCAGCCCACATCTGGGAGTTCTGATTGTAATAGTTTGAATGCAGCAGGTGTCAGAGCAGTGGCTTGAACCTGTGTGTGCCTGAGACCAGTCTTGCCGGGTTGATGTGCGTGCTCACTGTCTCACTTGTGAGTTTGTTAGGTGTATGTGACATCCCCCCCCCCCCAAGTAGGCTTCAGTACTGCTAGATCCTGTGTCCTCTTACTCCTAGAGTCTTAGGAATTGGTCTTGGGGGTGTGTGGCTTGGCATAGGGGCTTTCAGTAGCTCCTTAAGGGATGGAATCTAGAGCCACCACTGAGGACTGTAGCTCTACTGCCTCCTTCAGCAACCACCATAGTGAACAATCTGTTCAAAAGGACCAAAGGCGACACTCACACTGATGTGCAGCATTCTGAAAAGATGGATTGCCTAGGAATGAGGACAGAAGTCTTCCCATCTGCAGCATTTTGCTCCCTTTCCTGTCTTTCCTCACTCCTGGGAGTCCCTAAGAAATGCAAATTCATCCTTGAACACTCATTCTGGATCTAGAGTAATGTGACAGTGGCTCAGTGGATAGTTTCAGTGTCTGGAGATATGTTAGATGAACCACTAAGGGATTATGCTGTAAAAATCTGTTGAAGGCATCAGGGATGCTGGAAAACATAGTGGTCGGATCAGCCCTAGAAACAAGGGGCCCAGCATTCCAATAGGGCTGACACCGTGCAATTGTGTTCTGTGATGACATCTGCCACCTCTCCATCCCACATTTCCATTTGAGGAAGAACAGGAAGCTCATGGGTGCACAGTGATGGTTGTACTAACACAACACAGGAGTTCAGCTTTAAACTAGAGAGACCATGTAGAATCAGACAATGTTCTTCTCTATCATGATCTCAGGCCACTGTGACCGCAGAGTCAAGCTATGAGTGCTTTTCATCTTTTTCAACATTTCTAAGACATGGGCAGAGTCTTTAGGGTCATGTGGTCTTTCCCATCAGGGGCTGGGGACATGTGGCAAGTCTACTCTGACATGAAGGAAGCTGGCTGGAAAGATGGAGACAAATACTTCATGCTCGGGGGAACTATGATGCTGCCCAAAAGGGTCCCAGGGGAACCTGGGTGACTGAAGTCATCAGGTAGGACAGATAGCTGGGACCTGGTTTGCAGGGTTGATTCTCCTAGGAGATCAGATGAGCCCCAGAGAAAGTCTTGCTAGCTTGTGCCCCACCCTCTCTTGCTAATGCAGTTACTCCCTCTATCCAAGCTCAGTGGAGATCCTGTGTTGTGGGCAGAGCCAGCACACAGCTCATGCTGGGCAGGCCAGCCTCCAAATGCAGACAGAGAGTAATTCTCAGTCCTGCCTATCTGGTGATTCACAATAGGGTGACCAGCCTGACCTAAGTAGGACTGTGCCTGGCAAGATCAAGGTTCCAGCCCCCACTTCCTGGCACTTTCTGGTTCCTCCTAAAGCCATCCCATGCAAATGAGAGAACTTGGAGGGTGGACTGTGTCCACACAGCTTGGTGACCGATCTCCTGTGTGTCTGCTTCTTCTAGTGATGCAAGAGAGAGCTTTCAGAGACTCTTCAGCAATGGACACAAGGACTCCATGGCTGACCAGGAAGCCAACAGACATGGCCGCAGTGGCAAGGACTCCAATCACTACAAACCTGCTGGCCTGCCTGACAAATACTGAACAACTTCCTATTAGCTCAGGAGGCTGTGCTGGGGGCCTGAGGAACAGCCTGGGTTTTGTATCCACAGCACTTATTAAACGACACATAGTAGATGTGTAATAAACACATATAATAACAAATAACTTGTAACTGTGTGATTTCTCATGCAGAGGGAAGGGGGACTGTCTAATACAAAAGCATATAGGAGAAACACCAGCTTGGGTTCAGCCTGTGTCTGATACAGTGAATAGGTGACATTGTGGAAATGTCACAGGAAACTGGTATAATGGTTCCCCTGTGGTTCAGACCTCAGGGTCTGCCCTTCACACACTGTGTCAAACATCCTTTTAATTTCTCTACTTACAGTGTATTAGTCTGATTACCACTAACTGCAGTGACAGGGGATACAACCACAGGAAGATGACACTGTGGAACCTTCTCTAGGCCACTGCCACTGTGTGTGGTCTTATGTCTACCTCCTTAAGGTTAGAAAACCAATTATCTACCAGCCTATTATATATATATATATATATATATATATATATATATATATATATATATATATATATATATTTTTATATATATATATATATATAAAATCAGCTTATATCTTGAATATATTATATGTGTGTCTATGTATACCAACTTTATCTCAAATATATTATATATTTGTATATATGCCAGTTTATACTCCACCAAGAGAGTCCTTCAGTCTATCCCTCCATGTCATTTTGCATTTATTTATTTGCTAAGGTAGCTTATGGTTTTTTTGTTCTGTGTGTTTTGGGGAAGGGATTTCCTGGTCATTGAATACAGGGAATTGTCCATGCTAGGCAAGCAACGGTATAATTGAGCAACATACTTTGTATACTCTTGCTTTCTGAGACAAGATCTCACGAGGCATTACAGGCATGTCTTCACTTTGCTATATAAACAGAGCAGGCCTCAAACATGCATCCTCCTGCTTCTGATTCCAAATGCAGGGACTGCAAATGTTAGTGAAAACACCTGGATAGGACTCTATATTTTATTGCTTATTTGAAGTGTAAAGTAAGTGCTATCTATCTACTTCCTCTGTACTGAAATGTACCTTCCTGGAGGAATAGAAAATAAATGAAACTTACAAGGTTCAGGAAGCTCCTGAAACTTAGAGCACTCACAAGCCATCACCAAAGCTATAGAACCAGCAACAGTTGCTGCAGAAAGGCAACCCTCCACTCAGCTGGGCTGAGTACCACTATGACCTTGACTCTACCCTAACACCAGACTTTGCTTTCAAAGAAATGACACTGATTTGGGTATTTGCTTTTTCATGAGATAGGGTCTCACTCTCAAGACACTGTCTCACTCCATGTCTCTGGGAAGACACTATGGAGACCAGGTTGGCCTCAAACTCACAGAGATCTGACAGACACCATTGGGAAGAGCTATAGTGGGCAAGTGAACTTCCTGAATACAGCCCGCGATCTTGCATGGCCGTGATGGTGAACCCTGGAAAGGCATGGCCCCAGGGGCTTCATGCCAGGATTGTTCTTGCAGCTGATATTCCTTCTCATGTTTGTCATTGCTGTAACCCTCATTTTTCTCATATGGTGTGATTGGGGAAATAAAAAAGACCCTTGGTGAGGCATAAGAGATGGCTCAGCAGTTAAGAGCCCTGACTACTCTTCCAGAGGTCCTGAGTTCAATTCCCAGCAACTACATGGTGGCTCACAGCCATCTGTAATGGGATCTGATTCTGTCTTCTGGTGTTTCTGAAGACAGCTACAGTGTACTCTTAAACATAAAATAAATACATAAATTAAAAAAAAAGACCCTTTCTGCCTATATTCTGTTATGATTGGTTCCTTGGTTTTAGTCCACCCTCTTTGGTCAACAAGTTGGTGGAGAAAGGTTTATTTCAGCTCTCAGCTTGTTGTGTATTATTCAGGGAAATTGGGGCAGGGAGTTAAGAATTAGAGAAACTTGCCCAAACAAAAACATTCTAGCTAATCTAGGCGGAAAAAAAAACTATTATGGAGGAAGAAATGCTTCACTCAATTTGCTAGCTTTTCCATTCTTCCTGGTGCTGGCTACTGAAGTTAGGGTCTCACCACTCAGCAAGCTCCAGGCCACTGACCTGTAGCCCCAGCCTGTAACTATTTATTTACCAGGAAGGATTGAGCAAGAGGGATTCTGCCAAGGCTTGTTGGATTTAAAAGCGCTCATCTCATTAATGTTAAAGCCAGGAGAGAGAAAGCAGCAGGCGGCTTCATGGAGAGAAGGCCCTAGCAGCTTCCTCTGAAACATCAGCCAGAGAAAGGGCCATCCATCCATGTCACACGTCTCCAGGGAAGTCTGGCTTGTGACTTACTCCTGAGATCCATTTCATATAGAGTTGGTAAGTTCTAATGGGGAGAAATTATGTTTTCTGATATTTTTTTTCTTCCTCTCTGGAGATAGGGTCTCACGTAGCCCTCGCTGGCCTGGAAGTAGCCTTGTAGCCATGGAGGGTCCTAAAATCCTGGTCCCTCTGCTTCTACCTCCTAGTGATGAGATTACAGCCATGTGCTACTTTCTAGGCTTGGTTTTGTGTGGTGATGTTGGGGATGAAACCCCGGGCCTTAAAGTCATTAAAAAGGCATACCATCACCTGACTCGTGGCCACAGAGTTTTCTGCATCTTTGGGGGTCTGAACTAAGTGGACCAGAACACTTAGGAAAGGCTTGTTGTTAGCTTTAGTTTAGCTTCTCTAGGTATGAATGGGCTATAAGCCAGCAACACCTTAGAAGTCTTTCTTATCCAGTGATTCGGCTGGCTGAAACTCCTAAAGCCCCTTTCTGTTGCCTTTGTAGTAATAATTCAAAGATGAACAAGTGGTTAATGCAGGACTAGCTTGTCTTTACAAGTCAAAGTGTGAGTCTGTCTGTCTATCTGTGTTTGTTTGTTTGTTTGTTTGTTTGTTCGAGACGGGGCCTCATTATGTAGCCACAGGTGATCTGGAACTTGCCAGGAGCAGGATGACCTTAGAATCAGAGATCATCCACCTGTCTCTGACTTGAGAGTTCTGGGAATGGAGGTTGTGTGACTCCACCTCCCGACCTGTACGTCTGTTGTGACTGTTCTTGCTGTTCCTGCAGCACCATGAGGCTTGCCACCTTCATTGTCCTCTGCTCTTTGTTCCTGGGAGTCAGTGGTGATGGCTGGTATTCATTCTTCAGGGAAGCAGTACAAGGTAAGAAGTCCGGAGGAGGACAGCCATGTTTAACTGACTCCCCTGAGTGCATGCCACATGCCCGCCTGGCACAGGGACCCCTTAAAAAGCTACCGATGAGTCAGGACAGGAGTCTGGCTTTCTGCGGCTTCCACCCTACACTGGTCACCTGGCACCCTCTGAGGGGTCTTCAGACATGGCTCACAAGGTCCAGCCTGCATTTCTGATGCTGACGCAGAGGGATGATGATTGTCAGAGTCAGCGAATCCCCCAGTCTTAGAGTGTAAGTGGCCACTCAGCATGTCTCCAGCGGCACATGCGCTTAGTAAATGTGCACATGCCTACAGATAATATTTTCTTGGGGAAATCCCATCCTATTCCAGACAAAGAGCCAAGAGCAAGGATGCAGAACTCCTAGAAATTGGGCATTGCACATTGCCACATATTTTGAAACCGAAGTTTACTTATTCATGCTGCACTGGTCCGATCTTTTCCTTGGGGGCCATCACAGGGAACTCTAAAATGAACATCATGAACATGTGTTTTGGTGATTGTTCCTTTCTGTTTGTTGGGGATAAACACTCATTTCTTTGGGGGATATGCATACAGGAGCAGAATCAGGGGGTTGGGGAGGCATGTGTCATTTAAGGGTCAGTAGACCTCAGCAAGCAGTGTTCCAATGTTTTACTATTTTACAATTCCATAATTTGCAGTTATAAAGTTTCAGCTTCACTATGCACTTGTCAGCGTGGATACCAGTTGTCATCTGACTGGTTACATTGGTATGTGCTTTTGTTAGCCCTCAGCAATGGGGGAGGGGTGCCCCCTCTGCTGCAGGGCTCTATTGGGCATTTCATGCACAGCACCTCATCCTGTCTACTCTTTAGTCTATTAGAGGTGTGTATAGCTCCTCAGCTGAAGGGACCAAGGCTCAGCCGCCTATGGTGGTTAACCTTCTTGGCCAACTTGGCTGGATTTACAGTCATCTGGGGGACACACCTCTGTGAGGGTGTTCCCAAACAGGTCTAACTGAAGAAGGGAGAAAGACCCGTCCTCTACATGAATATACACGGCATCATTCCATGGGCTGGGGTACCTAGACTCAGGAAAGAAGCATATTGTCACCAGCCCCCTCACTCTGCCACCACGTGTTCCCCTCAAACTAAGCCAAAATACAGCCCTCTTTGCTATGTTGCTTGTCACAGATTTTTGTCCCAATGATGAGAAGTAATTAAAACACTCTCTGTTGTGTTTCCTTGCAAACTTGTGATACATGTCTATTCTCCACCTCCTCAGACTGTGCAGCTGTCTCTGGATCTTACCCCTGGGACGTTATTGTCTGTGGTTATCTCTCTTACAAGAAGGTCCCATCTCTTGTTGGTGCATAGCACACAGAAATCCATTTAAGGGCACAGCCCAGTACACAGTAACTGTCAATCAATTCAACCTAAGCCAGTCCAAGGAGGAGCGCCCTCCTTATGGTCACCAGGGAACCTATCCCCAGTGAGGAATACCCACTTTCAAAGGATTATCCTATGTGGAGATCCACAGACAGATCACACACACACACACACACACACACACACACACACACACACACACACACACACTGTGGTTCTCCAATGAACCATCAGGTTCACTTTTGTACCCTTCCTTCCTTTGTAGGGACTTGGGACTTGTGGAGAGCCTATCGGGACAACCTAGAAGCTAATTACCAAAATGCAGACCAATACTTCTATGCTCGTGGGAATTATGAGGCCCAACAGAGGGGATCTGGGGGCATCTGGGCTGCTAAAATAATCAGGTAATGGTCCTGGTGCTTCATGCCTTTCACTGTTCCTGCCTGTGGCCTCTCCTACTGTCTATGCCTCCAGAGTTTGGGAGGCCTGGAGATCAGGGTGTGTGTGTGTGTGTGTGTGTGTGTGTGTGTGTGTGTGTAAGCCTCCACAAGGAAAAGGTGAAAGCCAAGACAGGGGTCCCAAACACATCCTTGTAACAGCATGGAAAGGACCAGCCATAGAAGGATCTTGCTCAAGAAACTAATATTTTCTCTTTTCTGTGCCTTAACCTTTACTGCTCTGGTGTTTTCTGAGACATTCTTCGGTAGGAGAGGAGGAGGGACTTCAGAGGTCAGCTCTCTCAGTGTGGGATTCATCTCCTGTCTCTCTTCCTTGGATTTCAGCACCGGCAGGAAATATTTCCAGGGCCTCCTAAACCGATATTATTTTGGAATCAGGAACCACGGATTGGAAAGTCTGCAGGCTACCCAGAAAGCTGAGGAATGGGGCCGCAGCGGCGGCAAAAACCCCAATCACTTCCGACCCGAGGGCCTTCCTGAGAAGTTCTGAACCTGCCACTCAGGCAGCACTCAGTGTGCTAGGCTGTGAGCCGCAAGACTCTCTCCGTGATAGGATGTCACTCGGCTTGGTGTCCTCAAGAAGCACAGAGAGGCTAGAGATGCCCAGTAAACACTTGGCAGATTAAATTTGTTGATGGAAACAGGGAAGTCTCAGAAGTACTTTCTGGGAAGACAGGGTTGCTATGGATCACAGAAGATAAGCAGAGGAAAAGGTGTGACCACCAGGTAATGGCCTCAAACCATGCAGGCCCCTCACACAACCCCACCAGATCTGCTCTACCCTTTAACCACACCAACGTCTGCTAAGTAGGCTTGAGCTAGCAAAGCATTGCCCACCATGCAGGGGCTTCTCCGACAAGTAGAGTTTGCTCTGTGATAAGCCCTGGGAACCTGCCTATCAACTTCCCTTTGGACACTGGTCAGGTGTCTCCCTCACTACCCCGCCATCTTCTGGTCATAACTGGTCTCTGTTTATTTTATTGTTGCTCCTACGCAATTCTGTGTACTGGTGCTCCTCTGCTTCATCAGTCATGCCCTCTTCACTGACTGCAGGCCTTGTCCCCTGCGACCTATTTCAAATAGGGAACACTATGTTGAGATGCCTCATGTTAACCTTAGAAACTCTAACTTGGAAACTACACTGGGGACCAGGGACATAGCTCAGTTGGCAGAGTGCTTGCCTAGGGTGCATGCATAGATATCTAGGTAGATTCTCAGAACTGCATAAACTGGTGATGGTATACATTTATAATCCTAGCACTCGGGAGGCAGAGGCTGACAGACCAGAAGTCCAAGGGCAGCCCTGACTATGTATTGAATTTGAATTTGACGTCAGCCTGGGATACATGAGACCCTCAGTCTCCATAAAGTGCACACATACACACATTCCACACACAACACACACACACACACACACACACACACACACACCAGTGCTTAGATCAGCTCAGGTTCTAACGAGTCTTGGTCAGCTCTACCTAAGAAGTGTCTATCATATCACTATTTCTTAGCTTTATTCTTTTTGTCTTTTAATCTAAACAAAAGTCTACTTTCCCTTCTAAAAGGGAAGCAAGGCACACCGTCACTGAGCAGGAGTAAATGAATTGTTCACTCATAAAGCAAAGGCATTCTTTTAGTGAAGGTCAATCTGGTGTGTAGAGACAAGAAGGCATGGATGAACAGGGAGATTCTGGTCATAAGGGAACAACTGCTATGCCAAAGCCAGGTCCCTAGGTGGAAGATGAACTCCAAAGGAGTAGGAATGTTGCTTACTCAGAGAAAGAAATGTGGGGAGGATGGATGGAGCCTGTGGGACCGAGGATGAGGAACTTGGGATTCATCCTGCTCTTGTCACATGTTGTCACTTTCAGAGTTTGACATACTTCACTATATTGGCCCATCTGCCTATCTGTCTGCAGGGAAAATATATTTTAAAAAACCAAAGGATAAAAACGTCTGTCTCATTGTATGTCACCTGTTATAACATCTGCCCTGAGTAGGTGCTCCACAAACATGAACTGAAAAAAAGAGAATGAGATTGCCTGTGCTCCCCAGAAGACAACACTCCTGGAGGAGTATCCATGTTCCAGGCTGTACAAAGCATGAATGTTCTACTCAAGGGTTAGTCTGCAGAATGTGGTAGTGAGTCACTCTGAGATGACTGTAAATCTATCCCCACAGCGATGCTCAGATGTCAGCCAAAGGATAAAGTCTTACTGTGCCATAGGAGTTATTTAATATTCTCAGCAATGCTTTGCAACTCTCATAGAAATGGAAATATGAAGTATAAATAGACTATGAAAAGCCTTGGGTGTAATTAATGCACATTTCCATTCCAAGTGCATGGAGGCACATGCCTGGAACTTTAGCACTCAGGAGGTAGAGACAGGGGATCACTGCACACTTGAGGCCAGCCAGGGCTTCATAGCTGTATAGCAGACCTTGTATCAGTCTATGTCTCTGTGTCTGTCTCTGTGTTGTCTGTCTCTGTCTCTGTGTGTGTCTGTCTGTTTCTGTCTCTATGTTTCTCTGCCTCTATCTCTCTTTGTGTCTGTCTGCCTGTCTGTCTGTCTGCCTGTCTGTCTGTCTGTCTCTCTGTGTCTGTTTCTCTCTGTCTCTCTGTATCTGTCTCTCCAGTGTCTGTTTTGGTCTCTGTCTCTCTGTCTCCGACTATCTCTGTGTGTATGTGTGCATGTATGTCTCTGTCTGTCAGTCTGTCTGTCAGTCTCTATGTTTATCTGTCTCTGTCTTTATGTGTGTTTGTGTCTGTCTGTCAGTCTCTGTCTCTCTGTTTCTCTGTCTCTGTCATTCTCTATGTCTATTTTTCTGTCTGTCTGTCTGTCTGTCTGTCTGTCTGTCTGTCTCTCCCCCCACACTAAAGTACTGTTTTCCTACAAGGCAGGTTAGCAGGAACCATACCATGTGATGACACACTGTATTTCTTTTAAGTGTGAACCAGGATACCTTGAACGATGCACACTTATGTACACATTTCCAAGAAAAACACAGATTTAATTAAACTCCAATAATAGTTTCTTATCACTCAGATCCTTTATATTGTACTCAGTGAGAAGTTTTAGACTTATTAAGATGAGAGGTTTTCAGCACTTGGGAGGCAGAGGCAGGTAAATCTCTTGAGTCTGAGGCTAGCCTGGTCTACAGAATGAGCTCCAGGACAGCCTGGGCTACACAGAGAAACCCTGTCTCTGAAAAACCAAAACCAACCAACCAACCAACCAACCAACCAACCAAAGAAACAAACAAACAAAGATTGGAGGTTTTTGTCTCAATCATCTTTGTGTCTGTTCAAAATGAAAGCAAATATTTTCATTTCTACAGGAGTGGCAAGATTCATCAACAGTGTCTGGTTATTAGTAATTTAATGCATATCCTAATTTAGGAATTTATAATCAGTAAATGTGTGTCTGAGATGTGAGGAAGCATGAAGTTTAAACCTAAACGATAAACTTTTAGTTATGGTGATGGTTACTTAGGACTCCACTCGATTCAGCACAGATGTGCTTGGGGCAGGGACCGGGAAGATGGCTCAGCCTGTAAAGTACCTTCTGCAGAAATGTACAGACCTGATTATTGGACCCACAGCACCTGCACGGACTCTGGGCATTTGGCAGTGTCTATAACCCAGAGGTGCTGAGGAGGGGAGGGGAGGGAGGCACCTATGTACCCTCACATTAAAATAATAATAAAAAATGAATTTCTAGGGTACTGGGGGTGTAGTTCAGTTGATAGAATCCTTGCCAATATGGGCAAAGCCCTGGGTTCAATTCCCAGCACTGCATAATTTGGGTTTAGTGGCTTTTTCGAGGTGGAGGAAGGAGGACTAGAAGTTCAAAGTTATCCTTGGCTACATAATGAACTGCAGAGTAGCCTTCAATACATGAGACACTGCCTCCAAAAACAAAATTTTGCCGGTAAATGGATGGGGCTGGAAACAAGTATCCAGAGCGAGGTGTAATCTGCAATCAGAAACACACACACCAGAGGCATTCTCTCCTCTGTGGCTGTTAGCTCTGAGTACAAACTCAGATATTTGAGTCTCACTTAGAATTCCCACAGTGGGTAGGAATTAGTGAGGAGCTAGGAGAGAGGGAAGCTCTCAAGGGAAAGGGGGACTCAGTTTCCTCTGAGGGTGTGGCCCCAGGTAGGTGGATCACACTCCTGTAGAGGGCACAAATCAGACTTGATGAGTTTAAAAGAGACAGCATGAGGTTGAGTGTGCAGGAGGGTGGGGTGTAGAGATGAGAGAAGTTGTGTGTGTTTTGTGTGTGTGTGTGTGTATGTGTATGCATATTTTCCAAATGAAATTCTCAAAGATGTCACAAAAAATATTAATTAAAAAAGAAGAAGCACAAGGGAGAAGAGTGGGTAAGATGGACGTGCAGAGGAAGGGGCCAGTCACACAAGTCCCATAGCCTGAGTTCTATCCCCGGAGCCCATGTAAAGGTTGAAGGAGAGAAGTGAACGAGGCCACAGAGATGTCCTTGGATCCACAGGTGTGTGGTGGTCTGTGCCTGCACATACACTGATCACCAACAAGTAATTGAGGGCTGGAAAGATGGCTCAGCGGTTAAGAAGGTTGTCTGTTGCTCTTCAGTAAGACCTGAATTTGGTTCCCAGTACCCATGCTGGGAGGATCACAGCCACCTGTAACTCCAGCTCCAGAGAATCTGGCTTTCTTCTGGTCTTGGTGGGCACCTGCACTCATGTGTACCACCCTGCATACATGTAATTAAAAACAAAACAAAGATAAAATAAAAGCAAAGAAGAAATCGAAACTGCTTCAGCCATTAGTGAAGCACACTTCTATGTGTGCCTTTAAAGAAGTTTCCAGAAGAGGGAAAGATCCTTCCTAAATATGGTGGCATCATCCCAGGATCACACACAGACACACAGAATAATAAGCAACGGAATGAATCTCTGTTTTTAAGCTAAAGAAAGCTTAGTGTGTTTTCTGTGGCTGTAACGTATTACTGCCTGGATACTTGATGAAATGCAGAAGTGTATTTGGCTCATGATTCTATAAGCTAGGGATGTCCAACGGTGGATTCTAGTGCCTTGTATTCTATCGCTTCTGAGAATGCCACACAGAAAGGCAGATCAAGCCTGGTAGCTTCTTATTCTCACAAAGCCATTAATGCTCCCGTGGGGGCCCCTTGTCTGTGACCTTTTCTGTCTCCTCCGTACCTTCAAGCCTCTAAAACCCACTGCTGCTTGAATTTGGGGATTAAATTTGTAAGGTGTGAACATTCTGGGGGAGGCATCCAGACCACAGTGGTTTCTTTCTGCCTCTGTTGCGATTCTGGCAGGAAAGAACCCAGTCAGAAGAGGCGCTAGAGGCAGAGCAAGCAAGCGGCTAGTGCCAGGTGCCTATGTGGGGATGCCTTGAGGTGCAAATGCTGCGAGGTGCCCATGCTGCGAGGTGCCCATGCTGCGAGGTGCCGATGCCGGTAGGGAAATCAGACTATGCAGCCTGTTCATTGAATCAATAATTACCTGTGGGTGGGTTGGCAGCAACTCCTGTAAACACCAAAGAGGAGTGTTTCCTGGAAGCAATGTGGAGGACAGGGAAGGGGGAGGAGGTGACAGGCACAGGCAGACATTTTCCAGGGAGGGGTGCATGGTATATGAGTTAGGACCTTTGGATGAAGGATAAGCCATTTGTAGTGACACATCTCTGAAGGAACTATGAGCAAATCATAAAATCGTACTCTGTCCCCTTGCCCCAGGCCTGGCCAGAGCTACCCACTGGCCAAACGAAATGGGAAGGGGAAAATGGCAGTCAGGGCCAACCTGACTAGGGCAGACAGGTTCTCCGGGAAACTAGGGGGAAGTTCCCTCAGGCTCAGGCAGATTCCACAGTTAGTGCTTGGCCTAGCTAACAACAGCCAAGTATTGCTGAAAGACTGTGATAGTGACCTGGAGGGCACCACCCAACACCCTCTCCTGGGTCTCAAAGTCCATGGCTAAAAAATGTCTCCATGCTGTGGGACTCTAGGAGGGCAAGATGTGTGTGTGTGTGTGTGTGTGTGTGTGTGTGTGTGTGTGTGTGTGTGTGTGCGTGCGCACGCGCGTGTCTGGAGAAGCTAGAGGAACAGACTGAAACTGAGTTCCTCCTTCCTTTTATTATTTCTTCCAGAGTTTCAAACAATGTACTTTATCATACTCGCCCCCCATCCTGGTTTGCTTTGTGTCAACCTGTTACAAGTTAGAGTTTCCTTTGAAGAGCCTCAACTGACAAATCTCTCTCTCTCTCTCTCTCTCTCTCTCTCTCTCTCTCACACACACACACACACACACAAACACAAACACACACAGACATACACACAAACACACACACACAGTCTTTCAAAGGGGGTACTCACTCACTACGGAGCGTAGCTGTGGTTGGCTTGGGTCTGGCAATGTAAGCCAGGTTGGTCCAAAACTCACATTCTCCTGAATGCTGAAGGTGTGGGTCACCTTGCTCAGCCTTATAGAGCATTTTCTATTAATGATTGGTGTAGGAGCGCCCAGCCCACTGGGACAGGGCCACCCGTGGGTACTGGGTTGTAGAAGAAAGTGGGGCTGAGCAAGCCACAGAGAGTGAGTGAGTGAGCCAGACAGCAGCATTCCTCCGTGGCCTCCGGTTCCAGGTTACTGCCTGGAGCTCCTGCCTTGGCATCCCCTGATGATGGGCTGTGTGGAAACTATGAGCCAAATAAACTCTTTCAACCACAAGTTACTTTTGGTCATTATCTTAGTTGCTTTCCCATTGCTATGACAACGTGCTTCCCGCCCCATGTCAAGGAGCATGGCAGCGGGCTGCCTGCACGGTGCTGGAGCAGCATCTGAGAGCTTACATGTTGAGATAACTAATCATGAGAAGGAGGGAGAGAAGGAGGGAGGAAGAGATGGGGAGAGAGAGAGAGAGAGAGAGAGAGAGAGAGAGAGAGAGAGAGAGCATGAGAGAAAGAATTAGAGCTAACAGGAAACGCTGTGGGCTTTTGAAACCTCAAAGCCCACTCCCAGTGACACACCTCATCCAACAAGGTTACACCTACCAATCCTGTGGACCAAGTATTCAGATATATGAGAGTGTGCGGCCAGTCTCACTTAAACCACCCCAGTCATTGTGATTATTACAGCAATAGCAACCAAGATGTCATCTTCTTCAACTCCTCCCAGATCCTTCCAGATCCGCCCTGTCTTCTCTATCAACCCAACTTTCTGTGCTCTTGGATTATTATTATTTTTTTAATGCACCAAGCCTCATTTGCTCTGCGCATATACTCTTGAATGTGTGGTCTTGTGCTGGAGTGTGGCTGACTTAGTAGGGCTGAACCTGTAAAGAAAACCCACTCTCCCTCACCCAGCAGCTCTCAATTGCTGCTCCTTGGCCTGGGGTCGTTCTTTGTGCCCACCTCTCCTCTCCCTGTTGGGATTTTGTCTGGCTTGAGCCTAAGCAGATAGTGTGCATGCAGCCACAATTGCTATACTCGCTATGAGTCCATATGTGCAAGCAGGGACAGCATGCATGCTGTCACAATTGCTCCTCTCACTATATATATGTCCAAACATGCAAGCAATGTGTGTCTGCAAAACACTTTCCATGTAGTCTTTCACCACGTCTGGCTCTTGCAGTTTTTCTGTCTCCTCTTTTACAGTGATCTCTGAACCTTTCAAGAAGAGAGTGTAATACAGATGTCTGAGGTGCAAACGAACGTAGT
The DNA here is from genome assembly GCA_902729485.2 of Mus minutoides. NCBI lineage: Eukaryota > Metazoa > Chordata > Mammalia > Rodentia > Muridae > Mus > Mus minutoides. The sequence continues at coordinate 921,814 of LR755131.1, forward strand.
CCTATGTAGAGAGCCGCTCTGAGCATTGACAGTATTCACCATTTAGAAATGGCGCTGGCATCCAGCATTCTCACATATGATCCTTGGAATGTGCTTTGTCCTGGGGGTAAAGCGCGGGAGTCACAGAGCCCATGCCCGGGGCGATTTGGGTTTATGGCTTTGCAGCCAATCCTATGGGAACACACTGTCCCAGGGCTACCTCAGGGGATATAAGGGAGAGCCCTCCAGGGGCTCACTCTCTCACTCTCGTTCTCTCTTGCTCTCTTTTCTCCTTTCCTCTCTCTCTCTCTTTCCTGCTCTCTGCTCTCTCTCTCTTCCTCTCTCTTTCCTTCCCTCATTTAGATTATTTTATAATAAAAGGATGCCACAGACGTTTTCTTCTATGTGTCAGCGTGAATTCTCGCAGGCGAGGAAAGACGCGTTCTACAGCTGGTAGCCGAAACCCGGAGGCGAGGAAAGACGCGTTCTACAGCTGGTAGCCGAAACCCGGGGGCTTCTACAATCTTTGGCGAAAAACACTAGAAGGATCCAGATCAGTGGCGAGTGAGATCTCTCCGAAAGGTACGTATTACCCTCCTCCATTTCTCGGGCAAAAGGAGTTAAAAAGCTCTTTACTTTTCTCAGTATCGGCTTTGTTTACGTCTAACAGCAGGCGGTCCCAACTAGCAGCCAGTGGATTCTAAACAAAGGCAGGCAGCCCCGCAGTAATTCTCGGGCTCCCCTGCCCTTTCACAGTAACCTGATAGGGCAGTTCCAGCTAAGCTAAGCTGTAGTTATGTATGACCCACTTTGGCTAGCTGTAACAATTCTGCTGGAATTTTTCTGGTCCTCGGCTGCTGTTTCTGCTGTAATTGGCACCACCCAGGGCGTGAGTGTGTTCCCTGTAACTTAGACGCAGAAGCGGTTACGGACGCTGCAGCTCCTCACGCAGAGCTGCTGTCAGCAGAAAGCGAATAAGTTACAGTGACTTCCTTCCCCTTTGTGTAAGTCTCTCGTACATAAGGGAGTGACATGGGGACATCACACTCTGTGGTAATGAAAGAGCATGATTTGCCTAAAGCTGGAGAACAGAGACCATGGAAAAGTTGGAGGATAATCTACTAAAATCGGAGAGGGAGGGGCGCCAAAAAACTATAGACAACCCCCCCCCCAGACGTGGGGAAGGGGAATGGAACTTTAATAAGAAAACAAGCCCCCCCAGAAAGTGGATTAGGGGGAGTGAGGTAAAGGAAAACACTCTTTTGGGAGAGGACAACTTAAAATTAAGCTTTCCAAGCCCCCCTGAAAGAGATTCGGGGGTGAAAGAAGAAGAGTTAAAAACCTTATATCCAATCAGGGATTTAGAGGCTCTAAAAAATAATAACTCTGAGCCAATGAATTTGAACCCCTCTAAGGAGGAGGTCTTAAAGAAAGAGATAGCCTGCTCTCAGAGCGAGAGAGACAAAGGAATTAGGGGACAAGAAATTACCACAGCCTTCCAGCGCTGTAGCTACTTCAACCCCGCCCCCCAGTATGCCCGCACCTTCTTGCATGCCTTCTACTTCAGCCCCGCCCCCCAGTAGCCATTCAGGAATTTCTTTGTTCTCTTGCTCTTCAAGGCAAATTCCTCCACTCAGGCCTGAGCTGGTGAGATGGCTCAGCGGGTAAGAGCACCCAGCTGTTCTTCTGAAGGTGATAAGTTCAAATCCCAGCAACTACATGGTGGTTTACAACTTTTCAAACATTCTCCAGCGACGCGTAGTGAATTATTTCTAAAACTTTGAGAAGTTTTGCGCTCTTATGTACACGGTACCGTTTGTCTATCTGTGGTTTTTGTCCTGTCCTGTGGTTTTTGTCCTGTCCGTATGACTGGCTTGTTTTGTGTTTGTTTTGTGTTGAAAAAAGAAAAATGGTTACAAAAAGTGTGTCCATTGGTCTCTGACTTCTTAATTTTAGTGTGAGCCTCCACAGAGGCTCTTTTGAAAGACAGGCAGGTTTGCCCACATGGCCTTTCACTGGAAAAAGACTTGGTAATATAAATTGCTAACTTCTTAGCCCCAGAGATAAGAGGCTAAGAATGTTCCTAGAGCACTCTTCTTAAAAGTTTCACTGCAATTAGGTCTACTAAAAAAGGTAAAAGTCTTTGAATTGTCGGTTTTAATTCAGATCATTACAGGAGCAATTGACATTCAGGCTCGAGAAAACTTCGTAAAATTTCTTTGTTCTACAGACCTGCATTTCCCCCCCCCTCCCCCCTCCAGGACAAACTACTCCGAGCAAGCTAACATTCCAGGCTGGACTGCTTACTTTTAAAGGGTTATTATTGATTAAATAATTGTTTTTTCCCTTTCACTCTGATAAATTCTAGGAGTTTTAATGAACCGAAAGTTTTGATTTCAGGCCCGGACAGCTCAGTCGGTCGAGCAACAGATTTTTAAAATTGAAGATCCAGGGCTAAGCCCTGTTCCTTGAATAAATTTTACAGAGACAATATTTGGGTTTTAATCATACAGGTAATGTCGTGATACAAAAAGTCTGAAAAGGAAAAAGGGTGATTAACTTCAAAATTCTTATTTCCAACAGCTTTAAGAGACTTAGCAAAAGCCTAATAAAGAGTCATTAAAAGACTCAAACCTTTGTTGGGTATTATCTAAAAAAGACACAAACTAATTGGTAAATATGAAAGACGTTACAGAAGTGTAAAAAGGCTCTTTTGATTGATACTAATTATAATTTATGGATATTAATACTGACTATTCCTTTTAATCATGACCATTGAATGTGAAATCATTCTTTATCTCAAATTTTAAGGAGTACTGTGGTGCTAATTAATAATTATAAAGTATATACTCAGATATTAGAAAATTAAATTAAAGTTGTGTCTTAAAAACCTGACAAAGTGTTAGCTTCTCATTCCAAACGGCTATAAATTTGGTTACTATAGAATATTGAAAAAATTGTTTTGTGCATGCATTTACATGCATTCATCCCATTTTCTGCATTTGAAAACAGCCCCTTCATGGGAAAAAGGATATTTAAAATTTGAAACATATGTTTTATTCTTTTGAGGTTCCTATCTCAGCACAGATAATTAAATTGGGTGCTACAGATGGTGTTTTATAAGGTTAAAATTTTGTCAAATTGCATATTAAGCCAATATAGGTATATCTCAGAGCCAACAATTGACAATTGCTAAAATTGTTCGACCTTCAGATATTAATATTCAAGTTCACAATTGTCTAATAATGCTGTCCTATTAAAAGGACTATCCTTATATATCTAAGAAATTGCTCTAGATCACCTGGATATAACCTCTAAAGCAATGCAGTGCTAAATTCAGACACCCAGGTGGATTGTAGAACTTTCACAGGAATGATAGGCTATATGAATTCATATTTTACATCATCCAAATGGTGATGGCTCAAGATATTGTTTCAATATTTTTACAAAATATAGGTCAAATTTCAAAGATTTGTTCTTAGTGTCCTCAGCTTTTACTTGTTTCCAGATAATGATAATGATCTTTGAGGATATTTACTTAATCAAGTGCTACATTTAGATACTTTATTGCTAATTAATAAGATAAATAAGTTACGCATATGCCATTTGAAACCTTACAAGCATTCCAGTTATAATTACTCCTTAAGAGAAACAACTAAAGGTGTTATTGCCTATGTTAAAAATTTTTTTTTGTGTTTGGCATTCAGATTTACACGAATGCTGGAACTGACTTAAATAGTGAGCCATGTGAAACAATTTAATGTCGTCCATGTGACAGAGAATTCTAATAGTTCTCTAAGATAAACAATTTTTAGCTATAAAAATTAAAACTTTAAAAAACGAGGGGCAGAGAGCTACCCCAAGGACACAAAAGGTGTCTTTTTAAATTTTTGCAGACTGTTTTTTAAAGATCAGTCTGTGGTGCATTGGCATTAGATTAACTACTTGCCATTAGAATATTAAGAATTTATATATATAGAGAGAGTGTAGGTTTTTCTCCACAGCATATTGCAGAATCTGACAAGAAGAATTCATCCAACAGCTGCTGACACGTAAGTTCTTCACTGCCCTGATTGCTGCCTTTAGAAGACTGAATGGGGCATATATTTTTAACTTTTAACTGGTCCCAGTTGAGAAAGGCTCAAAGGCCTTACTTTATACGTGTTTTAACTTCATGGGACAGAGTACATGAGAGAATGTAGAACTTAACCTTAAAATCTTGCTAATAAGAAGTAGTTATCATGATTTTTCAGTGTCCTTCAATGTGACCAGTTAGTCTTACATGCTTAAACTGGTCTAGCAATTATTCTTATATAAAATTCTCCTATTAAGATTGTTTTAAAGGATTTTTCAGCCATTAAGGTTAACTTGGAACTTATATCTTTTCTATACATTCATATGTGCCATAAGGAGCTAGTTCATCCAGGGATAATAGACCAAGACTGTACAGGGGACCTTCAGATTCTCTGTTCTTGCCCACAAGGCACCTTTTCTATCTCCCCTGGAGACCGGGTTGCTCAAATATTACTCCTTCCAAGTTTATATGACCACGCCCCATCTACTGGGACGCCCAGAGACAGTCAAGAGCTCAGTTCTTTAAGAGCTGATTTAGCTTATTTGGTGGTAGATTTAAAGACTAGACCCACTTTACAATTAACAATTGAAGGAANTGAAAAGGATGGGATACATAGAAGGAAAAGGACTAGGCAAAAGGGAACAAGGGAGGTTAGACCCAATCCCACAAGAAAGCAACATAAGCAGACAGGGTCTGGGTTTTCCCTAGCTGCCATTGAGAGATCTATGCCCATACCTTGGCTCACAGAGGAGAGCATGTGGGTTCCTCAATGACACCTATCCTCTGAAAAACTACGGCTGCCACTAAACTAGTAGAAGAACAAGTACAACTTGGTCATAAAACTTATCCATTCTTCAGACCTCGTACCCTTTATTGATTAATATTTTGATACGATGGGGTCTACATATTGCCATAGAAAAGGTTCAAATTTCAGAAATAGGCTCCTTTCTAGGAACAGTTATTTATCCAGAAAGAATAGTTCCTCAAAAATTAGAGATTCGTAGAGATCATTTACATACTTTAAATGATTTTCAAAAATTATTAGGAGATATAAATTGGTTAAGACCTTTTCTGAAAATTCCTTCAGCAGAATTAAAACCTCTATTTGACATCCTAGAAGGAGATACTCACATTTCCTCACCAAGGGCCTTAACGCCGGCTGCAAACCACGCCTAACATATAGTGTAAAAGGCATTACAGAATACCCAATTATATGCATAGATGAAACCAAAGCCTTTGATTTATGTGTTTTTAAGACCAGATGTTTACCAATTGCTGTGTTATGACAAGATGGACCTTTATTATGGGTCCATCCCAATACATCTCCTGCAAAAATTATCGAATGGTACCCAGATGCAGTTGCACAGCTTGCCCTTCGTGGACTATAAGCAGCCATTACTCATTTTGGGAGGGAACCTAAGGTTTTAATAGTGCCTTATACTGCCCATCAGGTTCATATATTGACTGCTGCCTCTGATGTTTGGACAGTGTTAGTCACCTCCTTTAATGGTCAAATAGATAATCATTATCCTAAACATCCCATTTTACAATTTGCCTTAACTCAAGCTATAATATTTCCACACCTTATATCTCAAGAGCTGCTCCCAGATGGAGTAATAATCTATACAGATGGTTCAAAAACAGGTATAGGTGCTTATTATTTTCAGACTCCCTTTATATGGTAAATGCAGTTAAAGTTTTGGAAGTGACTGGCCTAATTAAGCCATCTAGTAAACTTGTTGAAGTTTTTCAAAAGATTCAATTTGCTTTACTTAATAGGAGATTCCCTGTTTTATTACATATTAGGGCTCATTCAGGTCTGCCAGGACCAATGTCCTATGGCAATGAATTGGCAGATCGAGCCACAAAGTTGATTGCTGTTGCTCTGTCCCCAAAAATTGAATTTGGCCATAGACTTTCATAAAAAACTTCCATGTAACAGCTGAGACGCTACGTCTTCAATTTGACATATCCAGAAAAGAAGCCAGAGATATAGTAGTTCAATGTCATAATTGCTGTCAATTTTTACCTATTCCTCATGTGGGGATTAACCCTCGTGACATTAGGCCACTACAGATTTGGCAATTGGACGTTACTCACGTTCCATCCTTTGGCAAATTGCAATATTTACATGTTTCCATTGATACTTCTTCTGGAATCATTTTTGCCTCTCCATTAACCGGAGAAAAAGCAGCTAATGTTATTCAACATTGCCTTGAAGCGTGGAGTGCTTGGGGTAAACCCAAGATTCTCAAAACAGACAATGGATCAGCTTACACTTCTCANCCATTGCACAGGAATGGGTGTTTGCATCTTTCTCTACTTCCCATTAGCCTTTGCACCCAGAGGACTTGTTTCCATTGCACCTGATAAGGTAATGGGCGCTTGCATTCTTCTCTACTTCCCTTAGCCTTTGTACCCAGAGGACTTGTTTCCATTGCACCTGGTAAGGTAAGGGAGACTGTCTTAAACTATGATTGGTACCGGCTAGACAGGCTAAGGGCAGTTCCAACTTAATAAAACAGAAAGGGGGAGATGTAGAGAGCCGCTCTGAGCATTGACAGCACTCACCATTTAGAAATGGCGCTGGCATCCAGCATTCTCACATATGATCCTTGGAATGTGCTTTGTCCTGGGGGTAAAGCGCGGGAGTCACAGAGCCCATGCCCAGGGCGATTTGGGTTTATGGCTTTGCAGCCAATCCTATGGGAACACACTGTCCCAGGGCTACCTCAGGGGATATAAGGGAGAGCCCTCCGGGGGCTCACTCTCTCACTCTCGTTCTCTCTCGCTCTCTTTTCTCCTTTCCTCTCTCTCTCTCTTTCCCGCTCTCTGCTCTCTCTCTCTTCCTCTCTCTTTCCTTCCCTCATTTAGATTATTTTATAATAAAAGGATGCCACAGACGTTTTCTTCTATGTGTCAGCGTGAATTCTCGCAGGCGAGGAAAGACGCGTTCTACAGTCCTAAAACATGACATGTGCTAGCTAACCACAGCTAGTTTTGAACGTTGTCTTAGGAGGCTATAACACACCAAGTGCCTGTGTTTTCCCCAACCCTGGCTTGACAATGAGGGTAAGCTCCCCATCTCTATCCTCACTTTGGTCACTGTTGGCTACTGAGAGTCCCTTCGATCCTCTTTCAACTCCAGTGGCAGGTTCGCTTTAAGGTGCTCCTTCCACATCATGGCCTAGCTGGCTGTTGGGACCCGTGGAGGAATGAATGAGGGTTCTGGTCCTCCCATGTGAGTAACTTGGAGGAGTCTTTCCACCAGGCTTCCCAGCCTCAGGACTAGGGGAATAGAGTACTGTTGGGCAGGAGTATCATAGGGCCCCAGGGGGTCTGAGGCATTCCTAATCACACTAGCATTCTCTGTTGGGCCTGGGGGGGGGGGCGTCTCTGCAGAGATAGTGCCCGTGGCTGCTCCTGAGAGAATTTCACCTTCCCATCAGCCTCCGCAGCAATGGAGTTGATCCCTAGAAAGAAGAACAGTTGTGCCCACTGTCTCCTGGGTAAGGCGATGCCTTCCTTTACCTAGCCAATGCCTTCACTTGAAACTTTCCAACCTGAGTGGCCACATGACAGAGTTGAGAAAGACATCACTCCACCTGTCTGACAGACCCTGCCAACAAGCTTCAAACTCTGATGGCGTGGGCTATTCCATCCTTCCAGAATACCAAGTTGGGGAGCAAGCAGCAAGGCAGGCATCGAGGGGCTTCCCCATGACCCCTCTCGCCATACTCCTGTCTGCAGGCAGGAAATGGGGTCAGCTGGCAGGCTGTGCAACCTGCTCTGAGCCCTGCTGAGCATGGAGGAGGCTTTTCTTCTTGGCACCTGAAGCCCCTGTAAAGAGATTTAACTCCACAGCGACTTTTTTCTTCACAGAAGGACAGCATTGCTCCTGTTGGCTACTAAAAGTCCATACAGTCCTGTTTCAACTTTAATGGCTTTAAGGAGCCCCTCAGGCATTGTGGGATAGCTGTCCCATCTACTTCCACCTGTGGAAGGCTAAGGAGAGATTGGGACTGAGGGCTGGGTGCCCCTGCCTACTCACAGACCTGGGGGGCTCTGAGTTGTGGCTCAGCTCCTTACGTTAACTCTCCAGGATATGGGGGCAGTTAAAGGCTCCTCGCCTTCTTGGCTGTAGGCAATAGGGAAGAAGTGATTAGTTAGCAAAATTCCAAACCAGGTGCTAAAGAAGACATTGTGCAATTCTTAAATTTCCGGACTCACATTTTGAAATTCCTACTTATGAGGAAGATAATTCAGGCTCATGCTCAGAGAACATACTGTGCTGTATTTAGACCTATGGTTTTATTCTTTGCAGTGTCCTTCTAAACTAAGCAGGCAGTGATCCGATGCGGTGAAGTAATCTCTGGGAGGGGCCAACTTACTGTAAGTTCATATTGGGACTGCTTGCCGCTTGTTCCTGGATGACCCCGAGCATTGCATCACACCGTGGCCAACGTGTGTTGACTCACGTGGTGTTAGGCTCAGTATCATCTAAACTAGCATGCTGTTCTCAAATATTTAGAGTCCGTTAGAGTGCTCCTCCTGTGTGGTCGGTCAGCAAATAAGCTCCATGTAACTCTTCACCACCTGCTTAAGGAACCAAGAGAAGACTCTGTGTGACAGTGAGACAGACGGCACAGTTCTCATAAGACCCCCACCCACAGAGACACATCATCAGTGAAGAAAGGACGACCTTATGTGATACTAAATAAAGATGAACAATAAAGAAAAATATCCTTGGACACACCATCACACCCATCCCCCCAAGGTTCGAGGGTCCTTTTGGAACAGGGGGACAGAAAGAACGAAAGTGGTAGAGGTAATGGTTGACTTCAGGGAAACTGTTTTCCAGACACAAGAGGGTGGACTCACAAGGACTGTGACCGTGTACATAAGACCCGTGTGAGCTCAAAGCAGATAAAATCTTAACATGGACCGTGTGGGGTGGGCACAAAATCCCACCAGGGGGTGAGAAGCTATTGGCATTTGATAGCTGCTAGCAGAGGAAGGGTCAGTTTTCTTTAATGGTTGACCTGTTGCTGACCACACTCCTGTGGTGTGGTCCCGTCCATAAGAGTGGCTGGCTCACGTACACTGGATTGGATGGAGGGGAAAGAGAGAAGAAAGCATCAAGCTGGGTGGCTGGGAGATGAGGGTGGGGCTGGGGGGAGGTGAAGGAAGTTTGTTCAAAGGATAAAATTCTCAATGCCCCCGCAATGGACAGAGGCACCTTATGTTGGCATTGTTCTTATACCAGTCAGGGGCAGAGCAGATGGCAGCCTAGCTTGAAGCCTGGCATGGTGGCCAAAGATGATTCATGCTTAGGACTCATAAAAATCGAATCATATCCAAGCAGCACAGTGCTGAAGGGAGAAGATAGACACCTACAGACCGCCATGCCGCGAAGCACAGATGGAGGATGTCACCCAGGGGTTCGCAAGCCACATTGGAGTGGCTCTACCACAGTGTGCAAGTCTGTGAGGGACAGATGGGAGAGAAATAGAAGTGGGGCAGCTTGAGTATTATGAAGAGAGATAGAGCTGGACACTCCAGGGTGGAGAGGAGTAGCCTGTTGTGAGTGGCCAGCCTGGCCACTTGGGACCATGGTGAAGTCGCAGCCTGAGATGCTGGTGAAGGGCATGTCTGGGTCTATGGATATGTAGCTGCAGGGGTTATGTTATCACTAGAGGACATGGAATTGTCCCCAGTCAGAGCAGCCTTAGAGGACCATGTGGATGTCCAGGGGCTGTGCGGATCTGGCCCCACTCCTCACTGGTTGCAGCATTCTGTAGAGCGGTCCCATCTCTCACCAATAGCAGCAGCACTCAGGAGAGCAGGCCTTGTGCATAGTGGAGCTGGCCCTGGTAGTAGGAGTGTGGAGAGCTGACCCTTCACTTGTCTGCCATAGGGGTCGTGCTGGCACAGAGTTGATGTCCCTCCCATGTCCCGCCACTTCTGGCAATCGGGAGAGCTATCCCCAGGGTCACGAGCTCGGGAGGACTAGTCCTGCACCCCACCTGGGCAGCCCAGTACAGCTGTTCCTGGCAGAGAGGGCATGTGGGAGCCCACAACTGGAGGTATGAGCTTGGGAGAGCTGGTCCCTGCCACTCATCTGTTGTGAGGTGGTACAGGCACAGGGGCGATGATGTCTTTCTACTTGCCCCATCTCCACGTGTGGTAGTCAGAGAGTTAGCCCCAAGGGCATGAGAGCTGGAGAGCTGTCCCTGCCCCTCATTAGCTGTAGAGCAGGCCCTGTACCTCACCAGGGCCACACAGTGGAGCTGGCCCTGAAGGCTGAAGCACAGATGAGCCAGCCCTAAGGGTGTGAGGACAGGTGAGCTGGCCCAGTCCCTTGCCCTTGGGAGAGCGGGCCCCACACCTTGACTGGGCAGCACAGTGGAGCAGGCTCTGCAGGCCTGCAGGGTGTGAGGGAGCCAGCTTTAGGGCATGAGAACAGGAGAGATGACTCTGCCTCCTGCTGATGGCAGCACTGGGTGGCCTTGTCACCCTGGTAGTATGAATAAGAGACCAGCTCAGCGACCACCCAGGCCCAGATCCAGGGCTCTGAGTTGGCCCAGCCCACAATCTATATCATCTGAGAATGGCTGGGATTTTAGGGACAGTCATGCTGACCCAAGACTGTAGAATCTCCATTGACATAGGGCAGCAACCGGATAGCTGGGGGAAAATCCCCAAAAGGAACCAATATTGGTGCTGTCACAAAAGCCAGAGATCTGGAACCAGACCAATGGACTTTTTAAGAGGAACATTTTCAAGTGAAGATGTATGAACAGAAGAATATATTGGAGACACAGTGACATACTCTAGTTTCTATGCATTGTTGTTATTGTTATTGTTGTTTATGTGTGTTATTTCAGGCAAGAATGCAAGGGATAAAGGGTGGATATGAGGGGATGGGGAGAGGAGTCGGACTTGGGTGTGTGATTCAGATTTCATGAAGAATCAATAAAAAGCTTAAAAGAATTCTCAATGGATTAGTTAAACTATTATTAGTAAAGAAAAAGTCCATGCACAGAGCTTTTCTTAATATCTAGGAAAAATACCCACTTGCCTTCTATCAAAGAAGGGGGTTGGGAGAGATGGGTCAGCAGTTAAAAGCACTGGCTGGGCTTCCAGAGGACCTGGCTTTAATTCCCAGTACTCATGGTGGCTCACAACTATCTATAACTCCAGTTCCAGGAGCGCTGACATCATTTTCTGACCTCTACGGACACCAGGCATTCACATCCATGGATGGGTCACATCCATCCACCTGGGCAAAATACACATAAAATAAAGCCAGGTTAAAAAGGGATGAGAGGGAGGAGCGGGAAGAGGGAGAGGGAGGAGGAGGAGGGAGAGGGAGGAGGGGAGAGAAAGAAAGAGAAGGGAAATGAGGGGAAGGAGCAGAAGGGGGAAGGAGGAGAAGAAGGTGGAGGGAGGGGAGAGGGGAAGGGGAAGGGAGGAAGAGGGGGAAAGGGGAAAGAATGGGGAGGGGAGAAGAGAGGGAGGAAGGGGAGGAGAGGGAGGGGGTTTAAAAAACTGGATACTTTGGAAGTGAGTTTTGAGTCTAGAGTGGCTGAAGAGGTCAATGCATAATCACTACACCAAATGTTTTCCCTAAAGAAGTCAGAACAGAGGAGGCAGCAGGTTTCCTACACAGTTCTACCTGAAACACTTCCCCAAGAGGTTTGCAACCAGGGCTTGTGGGAAGTTGTAGCTGCTGCTCACTGCTTACTGCTAGGACAAATGTGAGCCAAAGCCAGCCACGGAAGAATCCCTTTCCTAAGGCAAAGGCTGCTGGGCACTGCCTTGGCTGAAGACCAAGGGACAAAAATCTTTGAACAGTTTTTTTCCCTTTTAGTCACAGATATCGAAATAACCAAAAGAAAGGCCAAACCTAGGAAGAGGCATTTCTCCTCAAGGCTTTAATGTAGGACATTCTCCAACATGGTGTCCACGGTTGATATGCTCCATCCTGCGTCTGGTGGACCAACGTTTGCCACAGCACCATAGCATTCTCTGACTTGTAGTACGACTGAAATTTCTACACGCCCATTCTTTAGGGTTGTTACTTTTTCTTCTCAGATATTTTTCACCTCCTTCCAGCTAACGAGGTTTATCTACATCAGCTTGTTTCTCCAATGAGGTATCCACAGTTCTCTTCTTGAAGCAAACAGTTTGGGGAACACCCCTGAGCTATTGCTTCCTGGGTGGGCTCTTTTTAGCCCTTCTGTGTTCTTCTGCTTCCAGCTCAGGGCTCTTAGAGCAGAAGGCCGAATGTGATGCCTTCACCACACCTTCTCTGGGGAACTCGATACATTTAATTTTTCTTTTGTGTAAAGGGTTGGGGATAGCAAAGGAGAGAAGTCCATGGTCTGCATGACTTCCTCATAAGATAAACTCCCACAGCAAAACCTAGTCCTGCTTTTCTGGCTCCAGCAGCTGTTTCCTGATGTCATTTCCCAGCATTCCTGTGTCTCATCTTGCCACTTTCTGCCTGAACCCACTGTTAGGATAATTTAGCATCTAGTGGGGGCCTTTCTCTGTGACTTTGAAGCAAATTGTTCTATTGTTTAGTGTTCCTGGTTGAGCAAAGTCTCTAGATTTAATCTGCTCTCTGACCTTCCATAGCAATCTGGAGTATACTGGAGTCTGGAGGAGATCTTCCAGAGTGTTGGGTCCATTTATGTGGGTGCTAATTGCCAGCTTCTGCCTGCCTTCCTCCTGTTCCCTAAGGCTCCAGCTTAAACCTGTGCTGTGTTTTGGAAGGGCATTAGCTTAGGCTTTGGATTGACTCCCACGATTTAACACACATTCATATTTCTTTTTCTAATATTGCTTTCCCTTCCTGGGAAAATGGATGTAAAGCATTCGTCATGATTATTTGCAACCAGGATGGGGAAGACTTCAGAAAGCTCTAACTTGCCACATTTCTGAAAATGCCTAGATGGCGCAATCTGGGGAAAGAAGATGCAAGTGAAGGAAAAATTATCTTCTGAAAGAGACATTATGGGCCATTGGGATTATGCAAGATGAAACAGGGATTGCTCCATTAGTGGAGTGACAGTATATATATATATATCCCCAGCCACATGTCTTCAGCAAGGCACAGAGGCCACTCACTTGGGGTCCCAGCAGGAGCTCGCAGCACAAGGTGAGTTGCCAGAACTTTCCAGCATTTGCTCTTTGCAGATTCCTTTCCCCTCTAGCATTTGCTTGTTGTGTTTAATGTTCTGTCTCTATCCTGAATCCACTAGATGGTTAGAATTCACTGGATATTATGCTTTCTGCATGGAACTTGTAGTGTGCTTCTGTGTGAGTTCAGGGAAGGTTGCAATTAGCCTTCCACAGATACACTGCAGGGAGCTATGTTGGTTACAAAGCCCCCACATGGCCCTCTGGAAACTTCCTTTACAGTTGGGTTTCAGCTGGCATAATTGGAGTGCAATGTGCTTTATATTATATTATATTATATATGTGGTCCGTTTGCAAACCCTCAGACAGTGGGATTCTAATGAAATACACGGAAACAGAGAGCTAGAGAGCTCCCTGGAATCCCCTTACCTATAATCTTTGTTCACACGTGTGTGGGTTTATGTGTGTAATCCAGTGGGGTTTGTTACCCGTGTGCAAGGATAGATAGCTCAGCGTTGCAGAAGCATCCTCCACCCCACCAAATGACAAGCTCGTCTTTGTTTTCCTGGCCCTACAGCAGGATGAAGCCTTCCATTGCCTTCATTCTTTGCATCTTGATCCTGGGAGTTGACAGCCAAAGATGGTTCCAGTTCATGAAAGAAGCTGGTCAAGGTAGGCTTAAAGGATGGGGGTTGGGAGGTTGTATTTCTGAGTTTTAAGAATTTACTTGAGCAGGGACCACATAATCAAGGGCAAACATGAAATCCCCATAGATAGAGAGGTGGTGCGGCTCTTCCTGAGTAGTTTGTACCTTTTCCCTCAGTGTTGACCTTTTTCTGTGAGGATCCCAAGTGTCGGATCCTGTAATGTTTGTACAACAGCCTTTCCACAGTAACAGAGGAGCAATCAGTAGGTGAAAGATGTTGACTCTCCAAAGGAAGTAGGGAAGTGGGGCTCGACTGCCCCCTTGTGGAGAGTGATGAACAGTTCACTTGTATGTCTGGTTCCAGGGAAGGTGCTGCCCCAACACACAGTGACAGCAACCAAGGCTAACTGGGTTTTCCACCCAGAGTGGGCATTGTCCAAGGAGCATAATGTATGGAAATGAATTAGTTTTTAAATTAATCTTCTGGTGTGGGTGTCACTATTACCCTTTAAGAAAACCAATTGCACAAAGAGCATATGTAAGCTATCTTAGAAAACCCCTGGAAGAGCAGAATTTAGCCCAGGTTAGCCGCTGTACAGCTCTGAGCACACACTTACTTATTTACCTGAGAAGGAATGGATCATGGCATGGGTGGAAGACAGCTCCACCATCAACAGGAGACTTACTTGGAATATAGGTCTATTTCCAGCTGAGGCACAGAAAACAAAGTCAGTGATTCAGTCAGTGATTCAGTGATTCAGTCAGTGATTCAGTGATTCAGTCAGTCAGTCAGTTTGATTGATTGATTGATTGATTGATTGATTGATTGGTTTTTCGAGACAGGGTTTCCCTGTATAGCCCTGGCTGTCAGTCAGTCAGTTTTTAAATTTTGTTTGCTTGTTTGTTTGTTTGTTTGTTTGTTTGTTTGTTTTTCGAGACAGGGTTTCTCTGTATAGCCCTGGCTGTCCTGGAACTCACTCTGTAGTCCAGGCTGGCCTCGAACTCAGAAATCTGCCTGCCTCTGCCTCCCGAGTGCTGGGATTAAAGGCATGCGCCACCACACCCGGCTAGTTAGTCAGTCAGTATTTATTTATTTATTTATTTACTTATTTATTTGAGATAGAATTATTCTGTGTAACCAAGCACTGGCTGTCCTGCACTCACCTTGTAGACCAGGGTGGCCTTATATTCACAGAGATCCATCTGCCTCTGCCTCCTGAGTGCCGGGATTAAAGACGTGGGCCATGATGCTCATCCTCACAATGAAAGTTAAGTGAACCTAGATATTAGGCTTCCCGTTTCTCCCTCACTACCTTTGATAGTTCCCATTTATCATTAGCTGGATCTGATTCCTTCAGTGTATAGCTCACTCTCCTGGTCCTTAGTTTAGATGTTTTTCTGTTTGTGGCACTCCTGAACAGCAGAGGGCGGGGCGATAATAAATGAGCAGAGGACCAGGGGGCGGGGCAATAATAAATGAGCAGAGGATGAGGGGGCGGGGCGATAATAAATGAGCATCTTCCAGGGACCTCCTACTGCGTTTCCCTCAGCTTTTCTGCATAAGCACCATGGTGAAAAACCCTCTTCCCTCTTCCTGGAGAGGAGGCAGGGGCTTTAAACCTAGTGTGTCCATTGCCGCCCAGAGTCTCCATCGTCCAGCTTGTGGCAGTCTGTAGCAGAGACATCCCCTCTTGTTGCCTGCCGAAGGAGTGCTGAGAACTGCTCGGAGGGAAATAGAGCCTGGACATCCGGGTGGACTCAGAACAGAGCTGCGCTAACTCTCTCTGCCTGGAGAGCAGTTTCTCCTATTGCTCTGTGCTAGGCAAGAACTGTGGCTGCGGTGGTAACTGTAGCGCTTGTGAGGCCGAGGCTGGATTGTGAGTTTCAGGCCATCCAGGTATACACAGACACATAGGCTGTCTCTAAAGGAAAAGAGAACACAAGGGAAAAGAAAGGGTCAAAAGAAGAGAGAGGGGAGAAAGGGAAGGGAAGCGATCTCATGTCACACCTTAGAGGTTCCCCTGGACAATTTCCGAGAGAGCTTCATATGATGACAGTTGCCATATGATGACTCACTCCCTAGAGATGACCTCTCCTCTTCTTACAGGCTTTTTGAACAGCCAAAGTCAAACATCAATAGAGCTAAGATGGAAATCCATTGGAAGAAAACTTGCTCCAATGTACTTCTTGGGCAGCAAGAACTATTTATTTAAGCTAGCAGCACTTCTGTGGGTTTGGGGGAAGCTGGGATGAGTTGGATAGACGTTGTAGCCCTCTGATTTACCTGACCACAACTGTCCCCATCACTCCCTTCCCTATCCAGGGTCTAGAGACATGTGGCGAGCCTACTCTGACATGAAGGAAGCTAACTGGAAAAACTCAGACAAATACTTCCATGCTCGGGGGAACTATGATGCTGCGCGGAGGGGTCCCGGGGGAGCCTGGGCTGCTGAAGTCATCAGGTAACACAGGTCAGGGTGAACAGAGGTTGACTGCTTTGGACAACCAGGAAGGAGCTGTGTCTCTTTTGCATCCTGTACATACCATTCTTTATGACTTGATCTTCCTGGGAGCATAGACTGTGTCCACACAGCTTGGTGACTGACTGATCTCCTGTGTGTCTGCTTCTCCTAGTGATGCAAGAGAGAACTTTCAGGAAGTCTTCGGCAGAGGAAATGAAGACTCCATGGCTGACCAGGAAGCCAACAGACATGGCCGCAGTGGCAAGGACCCCAATCACTACAGACCTGCTGGCCTGCCTGACAAATACTGAGTGTCCTCCTATTAGCTCAGAAGGCTGTGCTGGGGGCCTGAGGACACAGCCTGGGTTTTGTATCCATAGCACTTATTGAACGACACATAGTAGATGTGTAATAAACATGTATAATAACAAATAACTTGCAACTGTGTGATTTCTCATACAGAGGGAAGGGGGACTGTCTAATACAAAGGCATATAGGAGAAACACCAGCTTGGGTTCAGCCTGTGTCTGATACAGTGAATAGGTGACACTGTGGAAATGTCAAAGGGAACTGGTATAATGGTTCCCCTGTAGTTCAGACCTCAGGGTCTGCCCTTCACACACTGTGTCAACAATCCTTTTAATTTCTCTACTTACAGTGTATTAGTCTGATTATCTAACTGCGGTGACAGGGGATACAACCACAGGAAGATGACACTATGGAACCTTCTCTAGATCACTGCCACTGTGTGTGGTCTTATGTCTACCTCCTTGAGCTTAGAAAACCAATTATCTACCAGCTTATTTTATATATAATATTTTATATACTTGCTTCTGCTTCCAAATGCAGGGACTGCAAATGTACATGAAAACACCTGGATAGGACTCTATTTTTTATTACTTATTTGAAGTGTAAAGTAAGTGCTATCTATCTACTTCCTCTGTATTGAAATGTGCTTTCCTGGAGGAAAAGAAAATAAATGAAACTTACAAGGCTCAGGAAGCTCCTGAAACTAAGAGCACTCACAAGCCATCACTAAAGCTATAGAAGCAGCAGCAGTTGCTGCAGAGAGGCAACCCTCCACTCAGCTAGGCTGAGTACCACTATGACCTTGACGCTACCCTAACACCAGATTTTTCTTTCATGGAAATGGCACTGATTTGGGTATTTGCTTTTTCATGAGATAGAGTCTCACTCTCAAGACAGGATCTCACTCCATGTCTCTGGGAAGACACTATGGAGACCAGGTTGGCCTCAAGCTCACAGAGATCTGACAGACACCATTGGGAAGAGCTATAGTGGGCACGTGAACTTCCTGAATACAGCCCACGATCTTGCATGGCTGTGATGATGAACCCTGGAAAGGCATGGCCCCAGGGGCTTCATGCCAGGATTGTTCTTGCAGCTGATATTCCTTCTCATGTTTGTCATTGCTGTAACCCTCGTTTTTCTCATATGGTGTGATTGGGGAAATAAAAAAGACCCTTGGTGAGGCATAAGAGATGGCTCAGCAGTTAAGAGACCTGACTACTCTTCCAGAGGTCCTGAGTTCAATTCCCAGCAACTACATGGTGGCTCACAGCCATCTGTAATGGGATCTGATGCTCTCTTCTGGTGTGTCCAAGACAGCTACAGTGTACTCATATACATAAAATAAATACATAAATCTAAAAAAAAGAACCTTTCTGCCTATATTCTGTTATGATTGAATCCTTGGCTTTAGACCTCCCTCTTTGGTCAACATGAAGATGAACAAGTTGGTGGAGAAAGGTTTTATTTCAGCTCACAGCTTGTCATGTATTATTCCGGGAAATTGGGGTAGGGAGGTAATAATTAGAGAAACTTGCCAAAGCAAAAACATACTAGCTAATCTAGGTGGAAAAAAATACCTATTATGGAGGAAGAAATGCTTCACTCAATTTGCTATCTTTTCCTTTCTTCCTGGTGCTGGCTACTGAAGTTAGGGTCTCACCACTCAGCAAGCGCCAGGCCACTGACCTGTAGCCCCAGCCTGTAACTATTTATTTACCAGGAAGGATTGAGCAAGAGGGATTCTGCCAAGGCTTGTTGGATTTAAAAGTGCTCTTCTCATTAACATTAAAGCCAGGAGAGAGAAAGCAGCAGGAGGTTTCACAGAGAGAAGGCCCTAGCAGCCCCTTCCTCTGAAACTTCAGCCAGAGAAAGGGCCATCCATCCATGTCACAGGTCTCCAGGGAAGTCTGGCTTGTGACTTACTCCTGAGATCCATTTCATAAAGAGTCGGTAAGTTCTAATTGGGAGAAATTATGTTTTCTGATCTTTTTTTTTCTCCCTCTCTGGAGATAGAGTCTCAAGTAGCTCACGCTGGCCTGGAAGTAGCCTTGTAGCCATGGAGGGTCCTAAAATCCTGGTCCCTTCCCTTCTCTCTCCTAGCGATGAGATTACAGGCATGTGCTATTTAGTAGGCTTGGTTCTGTGTGGTGATGTTGGGGATGAAAACCCGGGCCTCAAAGTCATTAAAGAGGCATACCACCAACTGACTCGTGGCCACAGGGTTTTCTGCATCTTTGGGGGTCTGAGCTAGGTGGACCAGAACACTTAGGAAAGGCTTGTTGTTAGCTTTAGTTTAACTTCTCTAGGTATGAATGGGCTATAAGCCAGCAACACCTTAGAAGTCTTTCTTATCCCGTGATTTGGCTGGCTGAAACTCCTAAAGCCCCTTTCTTTTGCCTTTGTAGTAATAATTCAAAGATGAACAAGTGGTTAATGCAGGACTAGCTTGTCTTTCCAAGTCTTAGTGTGAGTCTGTCTGTTTGTGTGTCTGTCTGTCTGTGTTTGCCTTTTTTTTTGTTTGTTTGTGTGTTTGTTTGAGACTGGGCCTCAGGTGGATACAGACCAGAAGTTTAAGGCCAGCCCTGACTATGTATTGAATTTGAATTTGAGGTCAGCCTGGGATACATCAGACCCTTTGTCTCCATAAAGTGTACACATACACACATTCCACACAC
Source organism: Mus minutoides (assembly GCA_902729485.2). Taxonomy (NCBI): domain Eukaryota; kingdom Metazoa; phylum Chordata; class Mammalia; order Rodentia; family Muridae; genus Mus; species Mus minutoides. The sequence continues at coordinate 941,110 of LR755131.1, forward strand.
CACACACACACACCACACATACACACACACACACATACACACACACACACACACACACACACACACACACACACACACACCACATACACCAGTGCCTAGATCAGCTCATGTTCTAACTGGTCTTGGCCAATGCTACCTAAGAAATGTCTATCATATCACTATTTCTTAGCTTTATTCTTCTTGTCTTTTAATTTAAACAAAAGTCTACTTTCCCTTCTAAAAGGGAAGCAAGGCACACCGTCACTGAGCAGGAGTAAATGAATTGATCACTCATAAAGCAAAGGCATTCTTTTAGTGAAGGTCAAACTGGTGTGTAGGGACAAGAAGGCATGGATGAAGAGGGAGATTCCAGTCATAAGGGAACAACTGCTATGCCAAAGCCAGATCCCTAGGTGGAAGACGAACTCCAAAGGAGTAGGAACGTCGCTTACTCAGAGAAAGAAATGTGGGGAGGATGGATGGAGCCTGTGGGACCGAGGATGAGGAACTTGGGATTCATCCTGCTCTTGTCACACGTTGTCACTTTCAGAAATTGGCATACTTCACTATATTGGCCCATCTGCCTATCTGTCTGCAGGGAAAATATATTTTAAAAAACCAAAGGATAAAAACGTCTGTCTCATTGTATGTCACCTGTTATAACATCTGCCCTGAGTAGGTGATCCACAAACATGAACTGAAAAAAAGAGAATGAGATTGCCCATGATCCCCAGAAGACAACACTCCTGGAGGAGTATCCATGTTCCAGGCTGTACAAAGCATGAATGTTCTACTCAAGGGTTAGTCTGCAGAATGTGGTAGTGAGTCACTCTGAGATGACTGTACATCTATCCCCACAGCAATGCTCAGATGTCAGCCAAAGGATAAAGTTTTACTGTGCCATAGGAATTATTTCATTTTCTCAGCAATGCTTTGCAACTCTCATAGAAATGGAAATATGAAGTATAAATAGACTATGAAAAGCCTTGGGCGTAATTAATGCATATTTCCATTCCAAGTGCGTGGTGGCACATGCCTGGAACTTCAGCACTCAGGAGGTAGAGACAGGGGATGACTGCACACCTGAGGCCAGCCAGGGCTACAAAGCTGTATAGCAGACCTTTTGTAGGTCTATGTCTCTGTGTCTGTCTCTCTCTGTGTCTGTCTGTCTCTGTCTCTGTTTCTCTGTCTCTCTGTGTGTCTGTCTGTCTCTGTCTCTATGTTTCTCTGCCTCTATCTCTCTTTGTGTCTGTCTGTCTGTCTTTCTGAGTCTATTTCTCTGTGTCTGTCTCTCTGTCTCTGTCTTTTTCTGCCTGTCTGTCTGTCTGTATGTCTCTCTGTGTCTGTTTCTCTCTATCTCTCTGTATCTGTCTCTCCAATGTCTGTTTCTGTCTCTGTCTCTCTGTCTCCAACTGTCTCTGTGTGTATGGGTGTGTGTATGTCTCTGTCTGTGTCTGTCTGTCTGTCAGTCAGTCTCTATGTTTATCTGTCTCTGTCACTCTCTATGTCTGGCTGTCTCTCCCCCCCACCCCCACACTAAAGTACTGTTTTCCTACAAGGCAGGTTAGCAGGAACCATACCATATGATGACACACTGTATTCCTTTTAAGTGTGAACCAGGATAGCTTGAACGATGCACACTTATGTACACATTTCCAAGAAAAACACAGATTCAATTAAACTCCAATAATAGTTTCTTATCACTCAGATCCTTTATATTGTACTCAGTGAGAAGTTCTAGACTTATTAAGATGAGAGGGTTTCAGCACTTGGGAGGCAGAGGCAGGTGAATCTCTTGAGTTTGAGGCCAGCCTTGTCTACATAATGAGCTCCAGGACAGCCAGGGCAACACAGAGAAACCCTGTCTCTGAAAAAGCAAAACCAACCAACCAATCAAACAAACAAACAAAGATGGGAGGTTTTTGTCTCAATCATCTTTGTGTCTTTTAAAATGAAAGCAAATATTTTCATTTCTACAGGAGTGGCAAGATTCAACAACAGTGTCTGGTTATTAGTAACTTAATGCATATCCTAATTTAGGAATTTATAATCAGTAAATGTGTGTCTGAGATGTGACGAAGCATGAAATTTAAACCTAAGCGATAAACTTTCAGTTATGGTCATGGTTACTTAGGACTCCACTTGATTCAGCACAGATGTGCTTGGGGGCAGGGACCGGGAAGATGGCTCAGCCTGTAAAGTGCCTTCTGCACAAATGTACAGACCTGATTGTTGGACCCACAGCACCTGCACGAACTCTGGGCATCTGGCAGTGTCTATAACCCAGAGGTGCTGAGGAGAGGAGATGGAGACAGGCAGGCAGACTCCAGGCACTGGGAGGTGGGAGCGTGGAGGAGGGGAGGGGGAGGGAGGCACCTATTTACCCCTCATATTAAAATAATAATAAAAATGAATTTCTAGGCTACTGGGGGTGTAGTTCAGTTGATAGAATCCTTGCCAATATGGGTGAAGCCCTGGGTTCAATTCCCAGCACTGCATAATTTGGGTTTAGTGGCTTTTTCGAGGTGGAGGAAGAAGTACCAGAAGTTCAAAGTAATCCTAGACTACATAACAAACTGCAGAGTAGCCTTCAATACATGAGGCGCTGCCTCCAAAAACAAAATTTTGCCGGTAAATGGATGGGGCTGGAAACAAGTATCCAGAGCGAGGTGTAATCTGCAATCAGAAACACAAACACCAGAGGTATTCTCTCCTCTGTGGCCGTTAGCTCTGAGTCTGTAGATATTTGAGTCTCACTTAGAATTCCCACAGTGGGTAGGGATTAGTGAGGAGAGATAGGAGAGAGGGAAGCTTTCAAGGGAGGGGGGGACTCAGTTTTCTTTGAGGGTGTGGCCCCTGGTAGGTGGATCACACTCCTATGGAGGGCACAAATCAGACTTGATGAGTTTAAAAGAGACAGCATGAGGTTGGGTGTGCAGGAGGGTGGGGGGCTGGAGATGGGAGAAATTGTGTGTGTGTATGAATATTTTCCAAATCAAATTCTCAAAGTTGTCATCATAAAATATTATTTAAAAAAGAAGAAGCACAAGGAAGAAGAGTGGGTAAGATGGACGTGCAGAGGAAGGTGCCAGTCACACAACTCTGACAGCCTGAGTTCTATCCCCGGAACCCACGAAAAGGTTTAAGGAGAGAAGTGAACGAGGTCACAGAGATGTCCTCGGATCCACAGGTGTGTGGTGGTTTGTGCCTTGCACATACACTGATCACCAACAAGTAATTGAGGGCTGGAAAGATGGCTCAGCGGTTAAGAAGGTTGGGTTTCAGCAGGCATAATTGGAGTGCAATGTGCTTTATATCAGTGGTCCGTTAGCAAACCCTCAGACAGTGGGATTCTAATGAAATACACAGAAACAGAGAGCTAGAGAGCTCCCTGGAATCCCCTTACCTATAATCTTTATTCACATGTGTGTGTGGGTGTACATATGAAATCCAGTGGGGTTTGTTACCGGTGTGCAAGGATAGATAGCTCAGCGTTGCAGAAGCATCCTCCACCCCACGAAATGACAAGCTCGTCTTTGTTTTTCTGGCCCTATAGCAGGATGAAGCCTTCCATTGCCTTCATTCTTTGCATCTTGATCCTGGGAGTTGACAGCCAAAGATGGTTCCAGTTCATGAAAGAAGCTGGTCAAGGTAGGCTTAAAGGATGGGGGTTGGGAGGTTGTATTTCTGAGTTTTAAGAATTTACTTGAGCAGGGACCACATAATCAAGGGCAAACATGAAATCCCCATAGATAGAGAGGTGGTGCGGCTCTTCCTGAGTAGTTTGTACCTTTTCTCCTCAGTGTTGATCTTTTTCTGTGAGGATCCCAAGTGTAGGATCCTGTAATGTTAGAACAGCAGCTTTTCCACAGTAACAGAGGAGCAATCAGTAGGTGAAAGATGTTGACTCTCCAAAGGAAGTAGGGAAGTGGGGCTCTACTGCCCCCTTGTGGAGAGTGATGAACAGTTCACTTAGATGTCTGGTTCCAACCCACAGTGACAGCAACCAAGGCTAACTGAGTTTCTACCCAGAGTGGGCATTGTCCAAGGAGCAAAATGTATGGAAATGAATTAGTTTTTAAATTAATCTTCTGGCGTGGGTGTCACTATTACACTTTAAGAAAACCAATTGCACAAAGAGCATATGTAAGCTATCTTAGAAAACCCCTGGAAGAGCAGAATTTAGCCCAGGTTAGCCACTGTAAAGCTCTGAGCACACACTTACTTATTTACCTGAGATGGAATGGATCATGGCATGGGTGGAAGACAGCTCCACCATCAACAGGAGACAATGACTTACTTACCTGGAACATAGGTCTATTTGGGGCTGAGGCACAGACAACAAAAGTCAGTCAGTCAGTCAGTCAGTCAGTCAGTCAGTCAGTCAGTTTTTATTTATTTATTTGAGATAGAATTTCTCCGTGAAACTGAGCCCTGGCTGTCCTGGACTCACCTTGTAGACCAGGGTGGCCTCACATTCACAGAGATCCGTCTGTCTCTGCCTCCTGATTGCTGGGATTAAAGATGTGGCCACCCCACTCAGCCTCACAATGAAAGTTAAATGAACCTAGATATTAACTTTCCCCTTTCTCCCTGACTCACAACCTTTGATAGTTCCCATTTATCATTAGCTGGATCTGATTCCTTCAGTGTGCAGTTCACTCTCCTGGTCCTTAGTTTAGATCTTCTTTCTGTTTGTGTTACCGTCCTGAGGAGCAGGGGGCGGGGCAATAATACAGGAGCATCTTCCATGGACCTCCACGTGCGTTTTCCTCAGCTTTTCTGCCTAAGCACCACGGTGGAAAACCCTCTTCCCTGATCCTGGAGAGGAGGCAGGGGCTTTAAACCTAGTGTGTCCATTGCCACCCAGAGTCTCCATCGTCCAGCTTGTGGCAGTCTGTAGCAGAGACATCCCCTCTTGTTGCCTGCCGAAGGAGTGCTGAGAACTGCTCGGAGGGAAATAGAGCCTGGAGTTCCAGGTGGACTCAGAACAGAGCTGCGCTAACTCTCTCTGCCTGGAGAGCAGTTTCTCCCATTGCTCTGTGCTAGGCAAGAACTGTAGCTGCGGTGGTAACTGTAGCGCTTGTGAGGCCGAGGCAGGATTGTGAGTTTCAGGCCATCCAGGTATACACAGACACATAGGCAGTCTCTAAAGGAAAAGAGAACACAAGGGAAAAGAAAGGGTCGGAAGCAGAGAGAGGGGAGAAGAGGAAGGGCAGAGATCTCATCTCACACCTTAGAAGTTCCCCTGGACCATTTCCGAGAGAGCTTCATATGATGACGGTTGCCATAGGATGACTCACTCCCTAGAGATGACCTCTCCTCTTCTTACAGGCTTTTTGAACAGCCAAAGTCAAACATCAATAGAGCTAAGATGGAAATCCATTGGAAGAAAACTTGCTCCAATGTACTTCTTGGGCAGCAAGAACTATTTATTTAAGCTAGCAGCACTTCTGTGGGTTTGGGGGAAGCTGGGATGAGTTGGATAGACGTTGTAGCCCTCTGTATTATCTCAACACAACCGTCCCCATCACTCCCTTCCCTCTCCAGGGTCTAGAGACATGTGGCGAGCCTACTCTGACATGAAGGAAGCTAACTGGAAAAACTCAGACAAATACTTCCATGCTCGGGGGAACTATGATGCTGCCCGGAGGGGTCCCGGGGGAGCCTGGGCTGCTGAAGTCATCAGGTAACACAGGTCAGGGTGAACAGAGATTGACTGCTTTGGACAGCCAGGAAGGAGCTGTCTCTTCGGCATCCTGTACATACCCCCGCCCCCGCCCCCGCCCCCGCCCCGTTAAATCTTGATCTTCCTCTTTTCTGTGCATAGTACTGGGAGGGGTTCGTGGTCTTGTGATTGCTTGGATATGACCCCCACCTCCTTCTGCTGCTGCTTGTCCAGTCTGAGGCTGACAGCCTGGGCAGGGTCCTACCAGCCTCTCTCTCCCCTCATAGCCACCTCTGGAAGAAGAGAGAGTCCAGAAGGTGGGGCTTCTGCCCGTCGGCTTGGTTAAAAATCTTCTTGTCCATCCTAATGCCAGAGAGGGTATTCAGAAGTTCACTGGACACAGAGCAGAGGACTCAAGAGCTGACCAGTTTGCCAAGGAGTCGGGCCGGAGTGGCAAAGACCCTAACCACTTCCGACCTGCTGGCCCGCCTAAAAAATACTGACTTTTCTCTTCCTGTTGTTCCAGGTCATGCAGCCCCACAAGAAAAGGGCAACTACTGAGTTGAGTTGTTCCCTAAAATCTGGATCCCTAAACATCCCAACGTGCTGAATAAATAATTGTGACATGCAGTTTGTCGCTGTCACTGTTGTTTTGAGAGCACAGGGCAGTCACACTGCGGGTGGAGGACCAAGTGGATGAGCAGGGTAGGCAACTTGCTTTTCTTGTTCTTGTTCTTTTTCTTATTCTTTTCTTTTAAAGAAAGGGATATGAAGAGATGGGAATTGGAATATTTTTCTTTTTAAAAAAAAGAGAGGAGAAGAAATGGGAATTGGAATATGACACAAGATAGCAGGAAAGCCCTGCATATGGTTTCAGTTATGAAGTTGAAAACTAGATAAAACCAATCCATTCTAGGCTATGGCCCAGTGCTAAGCACGACTGCCAAGCATATGTGAAGCCCCAGCTTCCAGTCCCCTGTGCCTTCCCTACAAAAATCAGTAAGTTCTGACTCAGTAAAATATGACTTTAAGGCTGATGGCAAAATCAGAACTACCCCGTGATTGTCCTAAAGTCTGACACTTCCCACAAAGAAAGCATCAGATCCAGGTGCCTCTCTGTAGATAATCTCAGCCCTTCAAAAGGGCCAGCCACTCCCATTTTGTAAAAAAATAAGTGTAGAAAAAAAAAGACATATTCTGCAATCATTTCCCCTGGGTTAGAAAGGCTTTAACACCAAGCTGGGTGTTTTGCAATCATCATGGTTAACTAAACTAAATCTTCAAGGTTATAGTTTAAAATTACACAAGACTGTTGATTACCTATGAGTAACTAGAGAAGCCTGAACTGACCTGTGTTTTCATTCAAGGTCAACAGAAAGGGGTATTGGGCGGGGGGGGGGGGGGAGAGAGAAAATAAAAATAAATAAAGCTACTTTCTGGTTAGAAAAAGTAATTCTGTGAGAGAAGGACCAGGGAAGCTTGGTGGGGTGATGACAACTTAGAAGATTCCATAAACACGAGTCACAATTAATTCAATTCCCTGCACCTGAGATTTTTAAGAGAAAAGAAAATTCACAGAGCATGTATTCACACTTCAGTGTACTAGGATGAACCTCAGATAAAAGAATTAAAAACAAAAACCAACCAAACAAGAGTTTGGGCACCGTGGCACCTGCCGATAGTCCTAGCTGCTGGAAATGGAGGCATAGGATGGTGAGTAGCAGGCTAGCCTGGACTACATAGCGTGACCCTGACTCAAACAATCAAATCAAAGAAAGATTAAAACCCTACAAGTGGGTGCTAAAATTTAAGTTGATGTAAGGTATAAATCAGCACTAATGAATGGCTAACATATCTGGACATGGCAGTTACTAAATACACTCCGGTGTGTGTGTGTGTGTGTGTGTGTGTGTGTGTGTGTGTGTTCTGTGCTCACTCCTAGTCCTGGGTGGAGAAGACCCCAAGGATCCTGCAGGTTCCCGGACCACGCGGGAGCCTGACGGCAGGGGGCGCTGTGGGGAAGCGGCGCCGCCTGCGTTGGACTCTTTGGCGCGTCCTCTCGCCTCCTCCGCGGCTTCCGGTACTGTTGGCGCGCACCGGCATGGATCGAAACCCGTCTCCTCCGCCGCCTAGCTGTGGTCCGGAGGATGAAGAGGACCTGGGTGGGGGAGACCGCATCGGGAGCACGGTCTACAGCAAGCACTGGCTCTTCGGCGTCCTTAGCGGACTCATCCAGGTGCGGCGACTCGCGCAGGCGCGCTCCGTGCCGAGGGAATGGATGGGATGCTAGAGGCTCGCGGGTGCCGATTTACTAACTTGCCACAACTACACCGCGCACGTACTTTACTCGGCTTTTTCTTCCTAACCCCACTGTCACGTACGAAGTCGAGACCCTATCATTCGTGTTTTGTCGGCTCTTTTCTAGTGGAATACATAGTTTGGAGTCAGACAGCCCTGCTCTCCGAGACGCGAGCTTATCCCATGCTGGAAACTGGACTCCTTAATCCAGATCCTCAATTTCATAGTTTCTATAAAAGAAGACAATTAGTATTATCGTAGACAAGATTTTGTATAGATTGAGATTATAATGAGGCTGCCAGTAGATGTTTTCTGCCCGTTGCTGTCCATACCGCCAATTTGTTTTCTCTAAGCCATTTTTTACATTGTCAAAACAATCTTCCTTTTTATTATTTTTAAAGGTTGTTCTTGTTGCTAATAGGAGAAAACTTTCTATTTCCTAATAGGGGATCAAAGGCTGGTTGTACCTTCCTCAGCCATATTACTGTACGTTGTGTTCCAACAACAGTAGACTGTTGGCCATCTCCAAACATGTCCTATACTTTCTGAGCTCTTGTAGTCACCTCCGAATGCTTAACTCATTTCCCCAGGATGGAGTCCTATCCTTCCCATAGATTTAGCTTTCTTTTAAGGAAAATGTGTCTTCTCCCAGGAATAGGTCATTGGTCCCTAATTTTTTCTACCATAGTTCTTTCACCAGTTCAGCCCAGTCAGCCTCTTTCCATTGTGATTGCCTGTTTACGTGTCTTTCCAATGTTAATCCTAAACCGTTTGAAACCAAAAGGGTTGTATTGTTCTCATTTTTCTGCTGCAGTGCCTACAGACTGTATTTACTTGAAGAGTGTTTAATGTGTAGATCTATCCAAGGCTATGGAAAGCTTTTGGAACCCCTTGGCAGGAATCTGAGGTTGGGCCAGGACTAGGAAGTGGGCTACAGGCAGGGATTTGGTTTTGGGCCATGACAAGGAAGTAGGTTCAGGCAGGAATCTAGTTTTAGATTAGAACAAAGAAGGCATGAGTATGACTTTGGGCTTCAGGCATGAATATAACTTTGGGCTAGGACAGGTATCTTGGTCATCCAGTGAAGCCCCTAGAAACAGCCATCACAGCATTTTGTTTATTGCCTTTCTTGTTTCTTGACTATTTGTGTTTATTGTCTTGCTTGTTTCTTAACCTAGAACCGGCCTTATTACTTGCATGTAATTAAAATGGTATACAAGCAGACTGGAAAAAATAAACCTGCCTCATCCTCAGAACTGGCTGGGGTCATGCTACAATGTTGTCTAATTGTCTTTTTTCTTTTTTAATCCTCACTCCTTCCTTGGAGACCCTGTTGACTGACTGAGCTGGCTTGGTCACAAGGCGCTGGTTTTTAGAGACTGTTTTGTCTGAGGAGCTGCTTTTGAGAGACTGAGACTTCTCAGTGATAATATTTTACCTGAAGACCTATGAGTATTTTAACTGATTTTTTTTTTCCTTTATGTTTTTGAAGATTGTCACACCTGAAAGTGTCACATCTGGCTCAGATGATGAGGAAGAGCAGGCAGATCTTGCTGAGGAAATGGAGAATGAAATTTGCAGAGTCTGGGATATGTCCATGGATGAGGTATGCGGATGGAAGTGAGATTCTGAACAGACTCAGAGTGGGGAGGTGATGAAGGGGCTGGAGAGATGGCTCAGGGGTTAGGAGAACTGTCTGCCCTTCCAGTGGTCTTGAGTTCAATTCCCAGCAACCACATGGCGGCCCATAGCCATCTATACTGGGATTTGAGGTATATATGCAGATAAGACACTCATATACATAAAATAAATAAATAAGTAGAAAGGTTTATTCCTCCACTATTTGCGGAAAGGCCTATTCGGTGACTGCAGTCCCTCCAGTTTGTGGTTCAGAATATGAAGTCTCGGAGCTATTAATGTTAAAATTATACCTTTAAACATATATACAGCTCCATCCTATGGACATCATAGTGTATTTAACATAGTTGTGAACTAAGACAGCTATGATATCACTAGGCAGTATAATTTCATGGAGCCACTGACACATGTATATTTAGTTTTTGTGCCTTACATTACTAGGTGAGATTCATCTCTTTGGGGTCCATGCGCACTCTTAGGGTCACCTGTTTGGTGTGCCCCTTTAGGTGATATAGGTGGAGCAAGATCCGTAGGGAGGAAGTTTAGGCTGTTGTAGTCACTCTGCAGCCAGATATTTTGTTTTGTTGCCCGGTGGTATAATACACACTTGGGAGGCAGAGGCAGGTGGATATCTGAGTTCAAGGCCAGCCTAGTGTATAGACTGAGTTTCAGGACAGCCAGGGCTACACAGAGAAACCCTGTCTCAAAAAAACAAAAAAAAAAAAAAACAAAAACAAAACCAACCCCCTCCCCCCTTTTCTATTAAGGATTTTGGAAATCTAACTCCTAGTATTGGATGTATCTAAGTTTTAAGTTGTAAGTTTAAGTTTTAAGTTCTTTTTTTATTTTTTTAACATTTATTTTAAGTATGAGTACTCTATCTGCATGTATACCTGCATGCTCGAAGAGGGCAGCAGATCCCATTACAGATGGTTGTGAACCACCATGTGGTTGCTGGGAATTGAACTCATGACCTCTGGAAGAGCAGTCAGGGCTCTTATCCACTGAGCCATCTCTCCAGCCCAAGTTTTAAGTTATAACAGGGTAAGATTTAGGAGTTGACTCTTTCCCCATACTTCTTATACTCACTGCCCCCACCCCCCCATTTCTGACAGTCAGCAAATGCCTTTGAATAAGTCAATGTGAATTCTAGGTGGACAGAAACAGAAACCATTTAGGCTAATCTGTTCAGCACAGAATAAAGGGAGGCCATTGTCTGGTGCATCTCAGTCTGGCTTCGATAGCTCTATGGGATTACTCCACTGTCTTGGGACCAGGCACCACAAAGGCGCCTCTGTCACTTTTGTCTATTTTGCACATTTCGTGACCTTAGATTTTCCCTTGTGGAGGAAAGAAAGTCAGCATGAGATTAGACCTTAAGGGTTGTCTGAGCTGTGCCATTTGAAGAACAGGATTCAACATCAAATTTGGTAATCATTTTTGTTTGTAGGATGTGGCTTTATTTCTCCAAGAATTTAAGGCTCCTGACATATTCATGGGAGTGCTGGCCAAATCCAGGTGTCCCCGATTAAGAGTAAGTATATAGAGTTCTTTTCTCTTGCTTTGCTTATTAGCTATAAGCCTATAGTAAGGCTTAGGATCAGTGTACCTATACTTATTGAACATTCTTAGGTAGTGCACTCTTTGCAATGACTAGATATGTCTAATTTTAGATTTGGATTAGATGAGGGAGATCAATGCTTTGCTTTAACAGTGGTGGAAACAAGACAGGCACAGCCACGCACAGCCATGCTAGGCTGCTAATGCATGACAGAACAAGGGACAGTGAAAACGCTGGCCCACCATTTGTGCCTGGCCCACCATTTGTGCCTCTTGGTCTTTTCATTCACAAAGCCCTCCACTGTCTAAAAACATCCTAAGGTTGTTGTCGCTCAGGACTTCCACTGTCTGATTGTGAGAACTTTCTACATGCTCTTCCTGGTCCAGGGCTGCCTGCGTCCCGTCTCACCAGCATGGCGCCCGTGCTGCCTTTCCGTTCCCTTTTCAGTCTGTGTCAGTAACGCAGTGTGGCACTTTTGTGCCTTCCCAAGTAAGTTGTCTGTGATTATTGCTGAGAGCAAGGTCCCAAGAATAGCAGATGGAGCAGTGAGCGTTGCAGTGTCCCGAGCTTTGCTGCCGTTTATGGCTCTGTGCAGCGCACAGGCTGCATGATTCTCAGTACGTGTTGCTCCTATGAGACACACTTAATAGGTGAAAGAAAGAGTCTCAGAGACTGTGTCCAAGTCTCACAAGGGGTTGAGCCTAAGTCCAGCTCCAGTATAACCCTATTGTTGCTTCTTTTTCTTTGAGATGAAGTGCAAAGTTCCATAGGGTATATTTACAAATTGAAAGTTGAAGATTTTTTTTTAAAGAAGATTTATATATTTATGTATAGGGGTGCTTTGTCTACATGTATGTCAGCATACCAGAAGAGGGCACCAGATCTCATTAGAGAAGGTGTGAGCCACCATGTGCTTGCTGGGGACCCCTGGAAGAGCAGTCAGTGTTCTTAACCACTGAGCCATCTCTCCAGCCCTTTGAATTAAGATTTTATTTAGTGGAGTGCTCCACCCATATTGGATCTTTACATTAACTTGAAGTGTTGGTAGTTTCCTGGGGTTGTCTCATGGATGTTGCTATTTTAAATATATTGAGTCATGATCAGTTCAGGAATTAGCCACACTGTTGTAAATGTGTCCTAGTCACGGTCTACTAAAGCTGGTCGTCAGTCTGTCTGGACGGTGGAATCACTAAACCCCTTGTCTTACATTAGCACATCCCAGATCACTGGTACTGAGCCCACCTCGGACGTTTTTGATCCAGCAGGTCAGGGCAGGACCCAGGGTATCCACTGTGCTCCCCCATGCCATCAGTGCTTTAGACAAAGGGTCATACCCTTCTCAAAAGCTTTGTCCTACAGGACCTTCAAAAGTCAGGCCACATCTCCACGTGAAATTCTAGGCACTGTTGACATCTGCCAGGGATTCTCATGAGCAGCCCAGTCAGGAGGTGGTCCTTTGGCAGAAAGCTCACTCATCTCTCTCTGTTGACAAGAGAATGTGTGTCTTCTGCCCCAACACTCTTGATCTTTACCCAAGGTTTGCGTTTTTCTAGAACTCTCTTTAGTCCCTCTCACACTTTTGTCTCCTTTCCCCTTCCTGTTTCTTCCTATGTCTCAGTCTGGACTCTGGCCAAGTTCAGACTCTTACTTTATAGTCATTGCTATAGTGAGTCCCTGCGCTGTTACAACACAGGGTTGAGCTGGTGATTTCCATCTCAGCCTTCAAAGCTGGGGCTGCAGGCACTGCTGCCACAGCCAGCTTAGCTCTGTGATTCTTACTCTCATAAGTTATAGCTCTCCTCTAGTGAAACCAAAAAGCCCCGACTCCCCTCCTTTTGACAACTGGTGCAACATCCAGCTTTGTTGAGGAATTTTCGCCCTGCATGCTGTGTTTTCTAATCCCATGTTCGCCTTTCTAATTGAGTGATTATCACACTGATCAGCATGCCCTTGGTAAACACTGGCTCCGGAGGCTTTACTCTGGAGATTCTGATTTGGTGGAGGTGATGGGACTTGAAAGGTGTTGACAAACTCCCTAAGTGTTGTGTCGCAGCCAAGTGTGACAACCCTGTCCTGCGCACATGCATTGGGTCCTTTTGTCTTCGTTTTTCCTGTAGGTGTGACTAGTACCTGTGACTGGGAAATTGAGGTAATTTCAGACCTAGGAGCTAAGCCTGGGGTTCTCTCTTCACCTTCCGACAGACTGTTGGCCAAACCTCTGGAGTCTTTGGCTCCATGCTTTTCCATGTGTGCCAACGCCGCCTCTGGTAGTTGCTCTGTCTTCTTGAGCTGAGCATCATGGTACCTAACATCCAGGCTCTGGATTGACCCAGTTTCCTAACTGAGGATCTTGGGCAGGTTGCTTGACTTTACTGGTTTCCAGGTTGCTTCAGTTTTCTCATTTGAAAAGTGGGGACAGTACAGTGTACTTAATGTGTTAAATGCTACATGAGGATTCAGTGTCTTGTTCCCTCCTTGAGAACCTCATGGTCCCAGAGACACTGTCCTGTAGTAAGTCTAAACTCTTGAGCAAGACAGGTGTTTTCAGTCCTGATCCTTTTCCCCTGCTGTATTTTTCTTACCTTTGCTTGGGTTTCCTGCTGCTCTCTCCGTTAGTTGGCTGTGTTAAGAATCCTTTCCGCCGTAAGATTTCCTCATCTGTAACTTCCGCCTTCCAACTTCCTCTGTGTCTTTTGTTCTTTCTCAACTACACGGGCTGTATGAGCTAAGTGTATAAATATGGATGCTGGTAGTACACTTTCATATTCTGCCCCCCCCCCCCCCCCCATTCCTTCCCCTCAAACTTGGTGCAGTAAAGGGTTTTGTTCAAGTTGTTATTCTTTGTGGTTACCTTACAGCCACTATGACATGTGAAATTTGATTTGACAGGAGATCTGTGTGGGAATTTTAGGGAATATGGCTTGTTTCCGGGAGATATGCGAGTCCATCAGCAAGAGCGAGGATCATGGGTAAGTAGCTGTGTATCCCAGGATGGGTTCTCAGTTTCTATCCCAAGGGAATCCTGGTCCCTAGGAGAGGTAGCAGTGTGGAGTGCTCCCTGTCTCAGGAGCAGCTTGTGTTGACGAGGCTGAGGCTCCTGTGCAGCTATGGACACGGCTCAGGGCGGAGCCTGTGCATCCATGGGAAGGCCTGCATCAGCGGAGTAAGTCTGCTAGTCAGAGGGTACGCAGAGCCTAACTTGGAGCTGGGGGCAGCTGGCCAGAAACCAGAACAATGTAAGCATAGAGAATCCAAAGACTCGGAACTCGCCTGGGAAACTCAGTTGCTGAAGTGTTGCTCTGTGAACGTTTGACTTAGATCTCAAGTGGGCCTTGCCCATAGACCAGAGATGAAGGGTCACCCCTGGAATTCAAAGGCGCAAGCCTAGAGGCTAATTCTTCTCTACAAGCCAGGAAGCTTTGGGCAGAGGCTTTTTAGTAGCGGAGTGTCACTCAGGTGGTTACTATAGATCTGAGAGCACCGTGCACTTACATGGTAAATTCACTTTCTTGTTGATGGTTTGTGGCTGTTACCGAGGTTCTTAAGGAAGCCTGTGTCCGGCATAAGTTAAAGCTGTTGTCCTGGGCAGTACTTATTAGAGGGTTTATCCCTGTGCTCAAGTACCTGGGCCTCTTGAATTGTTTTTGTTACTTTCACGAACAAGGTACTCCATGATGAATCGATGAGTGAGTGAACGGTGATTTTATGTCCCTTGAAAACAGATAAAAAGATGCACAGATAACCGAAAGAAATTTTAAGGAAAAAAATCATCCAAGTTCTTTCACATCAAATTAGATGCAACATGAGAAGTGTATTAGCAGACGTGTAGAGCAGAGTGAGGAGGTGACTGCCGAGAAGTCAGGGTCACCCGGGAGAGGGGGCCGCGATTTGGAATGGAACGGGATGGGGGCTGCAGATGGGCAGCTGCGTTATTCCTTAGACACATGAGTGCTTGCTCTAAAGGAAGTCCTCACACTGTGGGTCATGACCCCTTTGGGGTCACATTTCAGGTATTTACGTTATGACTCATAACAGTAGCCAAAGTACAGTTATGAAGCAGTAAAACCATCTATGAAATAACAGCAAAATGACTGTATGATGGGGGCGGGGTTCACCATGACACAGAGAACTGCCCTAAGGGTCGTGGCTTTCTGCATCTTGATGGGGTGTTCTTCATTTGTTCTTTGTTTTACAATTTAAACCATGTTTAAATGCAATGACAAGCGGTCTTTGCAATGCTCCCGCTCACTGTGGCTCTGCAGGCAGGTGCTGCTGCAATGCTTGTGTGACTCAGACCCACCCACCCTGCTGGAAACCTGCAGGTAAGTGTTTGTCATGGCGGGACTTGGGGAGGCAGAGGGCAGTCCCCACTGCTGTGGCCTTACCTGTGTTCCACGTCAATCCTGAGCTCATGCTTGTCGCGTAGGTTGTTGCTTACTTGCCTTTCCCAGACAGAAGTGGCCAGTGTCTGGGTTAGAAGGATCAGGGAACACCCATCTGTCTACGCTAACGTTTGCTTCATCATGTCCAGTTCAACAAACGGTAAGTCACCACGCAGCTTAGGGAGGGAGAGTAGCGCACACGTTAGGAAACTTCTGTGGATGGCTCACTTTTTAAATCTTGTGTGTCAGTTTATGTTTTCACTTGAAAAGTGTTTCAGGTGTTTGCCTGCGTGTGCATCTGTGTATCTCTCGAATGCTGGTGTGTGCCTGGTGCCCACAGAGGCCAGAAGAGGGGGTCAGATGCTCTAGGATGGAAGTTATAGACAGTTGTGAGCTGCTTCCTATGTGGGTGCTGGGAATCAAACCTGGGTGTGCTGGTGGTACGCTTACTGGCTGAGCCATCTATCTGTCCAGCCCCAGGAAGCCACTTTGCATTGCAGGAGGTTTAAATAGGCTCCTAGAGACATCCTGGGAGGAAGTGAAACCTCCGTGGATTTGGCTTCGAGAGCAGCTTGTGGAGTTGTTCTGGGATTCTCATTTGAACCCCTGTGTCCCCTGCAGTTGACTTGCTGGTGAAGGTCGGGGAGGTTGTGGACAAACTCTTTGACTTAGACGAAAAACTCATGTTGGAATGGATAAGAAAGGGGGCTACCCAGCTTCCAGGCCAACCCCAGGAGGACTCTGAAGAGCAGCCAGTGTTTTCCATTGTACCCTGTGTACTGGAAGCCACCAAACAAGTGCGGTAGGTGAACTCTTGTACAGACTGCTGTAGGGAAATCCAGTCGTTCAGAACATTCTTAGATGGAAGAGACTTAGTTTTGTTCAGTATGCCCATTCTCTCGTGGTTTTGTGGTGGCAGAATAGTTTCTCTGCAAGAACCATGTGTTGAAGCCGGGTGTGGTGGTGCACGCCTTTAATCCCAGCACTTGGGAGGCAGAGGCAGGCGGATTTCTGAGTTTGAGGCCAGCCTGGTCTACAGAGTGAGTTCCAGGACAGCCAGGGCTACACAGAGAAACCCTGTCTCGAAAAACAAACAAAAAAAGAACTGTGTGTTGGAAGCATTTGATCCAGTGGGTGTGGCTTGCTTGTTGTCCGGGTTCTTAGTTACTCTGGTCGACCAGAGAGAGAGAGAGACACTGCGGGATGAATTTAGACTATGAGAATCCTTCAGAAGAGCAACTCTATGCATAAACCTGAGACCACCACAGTCACTGACTAGTTACTAAGGGCTGCTTCAAAGCCTAGGTGCCATCCCTTGGGGATTCAGGCAGATCCAGTGGCTCTGATACAATTCTGTTACAGCGTTTAGCTTGCTGTGGTTACCGACAACAATCTTATCTATTTTAAATAATCGAAGAAGAAAGGTTTTCTTGCTTTATTTTATGTCGAACATGAAACAGCTCCATTGAGCATACTCGTTTTCTCCCTGCTTCCTCCTTGCGGCTGTATACCTGTCTGCACAGGTGGGTGGCTCGGGGGCTTCAGTGTCTGGTCATTTATTACTAATTACAGCAGTGTTAACATTTGAATGATCCACTTACTTGTTAGCATAGTTTCAGAACTTACTGGAGTATGTTAAAAGCTATTAATTTTATACCTTTTACCAAATCAAGATTAAACTATACACACACACACACACCATGCTTCTTGAGTATTCCCAGTGTGTAAATTGTGCTGCTGTCATCTTGTCTGGAGGATGGGAGAGAACCGGGAAGCCCTTCCTTACTCTTCCCTGCCCAGCTCTCCTCATGAGCCATGCTCCTGACACTTACCGGGATCCCATTCTGCTACCCAGGCTTGTTCTCTCTGGCCTGGGCAAGTGTTCCACTCTTCCTACCTTCTGAGCTGCCTGGCTTGCCTCTTCCAAGACTTACAGCTGCTTTTGCGGGGTGCACACCCGTCTTACTTCATGCAGCAGGCTCTTCAGTCGCCCTCTTAGAAACTGATCCATATTGGCGAGGCTGACACACAAGCCTCTCTCCAAAGCCTTGCGTAGAAGCCCCACACAAAGCCTGTCCATCTGTCTGTCCTCTTGCTTCCGCTGAGTGAAGCTCCATTCTGCAGATGGACTGGGCCCTCTTGCTTACAAGCCTTTGCTCAGGGCGCCTTTCATCCATGCCTCAAACACCCACTCAGCAGATTCCCGTGGACGCACCATTTCTCTTAAGATTTCTTCCCTGACTAAATTTCTGTGTGGTCTTTTAGTGCCTGGGACCTCTAGTGTTAAATTCATTTCATTTTTTTTTTAAGGTAATTACCCTTTTAATTACCTTCTTTCCTCCCAGACCGTTATACTTTGTGAAGGTAGGTGTAGCATCTAAACACCCTGTGTCTTCCTGGCCCCTGGCCTTAAGTGCCCCAGATGACAGACATTTGTGTCAACACAGCTGAGGCAGCACTTGTCACTCTTTTCACTTGATTGGCTGGTGGAAGAAGCAGCATTTTGAGTTCTAAGAATACAAAGTGTTGAGCAAAAGAATTGGATTTGTATGGTTCTAGTGTTCTCAGCGAGGGAGCTAGGATGGTCTGTAAAGGCTGGAGAGCGTCAGTACCCTGGTGCCTAGTGCTGTAGGCCTCACGTTTCTCCCATGGAAATCTCAGAATCACGCTTATGTACATTCACACATTCACACACTTCCCATGTATTCACATACTCATTCACACACATATACTCATTCATACACACTCACACATTTATACACATATTCTCACTTGTACACACTTAATCACACACTCACATATATACCTCACACATTCACACACTCACATATATAAAGACACAGACACACCCACTGTTTTCTGTTCTCCCCATTTAATGGAAATGCTAGTGAGCAGAGTCTATTCTACTGGCCATTCCGTTCCATGCCTGGTGAGAGGGAAGCGACTGCTGCTCTCTAGCCAGAGCAGTTACTGAAGTTATTCCTCTTGCTGTTTCTCTGCTCAGCTCTGAAAACCTGGACGGGCTGGATGTTTACATGCGCATCTTACAGCTGCTTACCACAGTGGATGACGGCGTACAAGCGATCGGTAAGTTGGCCCCTTGGAGCTCACTGTCGCTGCTCACTTAAGCATTCACTAGCTCTAAATTACTTCTTTTTAAAAATATTTAAGTGCAGTGTCCTGATACTGGAAAAGACACGTGGAGTTTACTCTTTGACCTGGTGTGCCATGAATTCTGCCAGCCTGATGACCCTCCCGTCATACTGCAGGAACAGAAGACAGTGCTAGCATCTGTCTTCTCAGTGCTGTCAGCCATCAGTGCCTCAAGGGCCGAACAGAAGCACCTGAAGATAGAAGAAGGCGAGTGTAGTGTCCGCTCACCCCATTAGATTGGCGTCCACCAGATGGGAAGTGCCACGCAGCTGTGTGCTCATCACAGGGTTTCTCTTTCACTTTTTCTCTGTTTAAAAAGAAAATACCCTTATTCAGTACCCTAGTCATATAAAATATTAGATAGAAAACGTATGATAATGTTTATAAAAGGCATTGAGGAGAGACTTGGGGTTCAGCTCTAATGGGGTGCTTGTGTAGCATGAATGCATTCCTTGTTCAGTCCCCAGCACCAGACAGCGTGGCTCCATCCAGAGGTACCACCCTGCTTCATCGTGAGTACTTCCTAAAGTCCTCTGTAATTTACTAATTCTGCTGCTGTGCCCATGGAGGATCAGCTGTACGAGTGAGGACAGCGTCTCTTCAGTCTGGCTTTGACTTGTTTAATCCTGAGTTAGGGTGAAGAGTTCACAGCCCCAAGTGCTTGCCGAGGCTTCCTTGGGTCTGTGTCGCGTGTGCTGCGTCGAGGAGTGTGTTGGCAGGTCTGCTCATCTCAGAAGCGGTTTCTGCTTCTCAACTTACGTGTTATGCTTATTCCTAGACGTTTTATCCTTTTGAATAGCTGTTCTCTGTTACATACTTTCTTCTACTGACTGTTGTTGGGCTTTATGAAGGCTGGTGACTTGTATATTAATCTTGATTCCAGCATCTTTACTGACTTGCCTGTCGTTTGACTTTGCTGTGCTTAGGGTTCAACACAGAGCCTTGCACATGTCGGTAGACATCCTGCCACTGAACTGTATCCGCTGCCTGTCTTGTTGTTCTTGAATTCTATCTGCCTCCACATCTGTCTGTCACCTATGAGCCGTCTCTCCAGCCTTTGTCTTACTGTTTTTAGTAATAGGTCCCATAATAGTCTTGAACTTTATCTGATATTAAGTTACATGTACTTTGTCATTTTTCTATCTCTGACTTCTTTTTTTTTTAAGAATTATTTATTTTATTTATATGAGTACACTGCAGTCTTCAGACACACTAGAACATCAGATCCCATTACAGACGAATGTGAGCCACCACTTGGTTGCTGGGAATTGAACTCAGAACCTCTGGAGGAGCAGTCAGTGCTCTTAACCACTGAGTCATGTCTCCAGCTCTCTGACTTTTTTTTTTTTTTTTTTTAAATTTAAGTGGGTTGCCTGTGTTTTAAATACCTGATAGGAGGCTCTCTTCTTCTTTTGACTCTATTGGTAGTGTCTCCAGATCCTCACCATTTAGTGCTATTGGGCATAAGGTGCTTGGTTTTTTGTTTTTTTTTTCCATTCAAGGATGTTTTGATATCTTCCTGTTTTAAGTTTTTTTTTTTGTAAGTAAGTACTGTTTCTATATTTAAGGAGAGGTTACTGGTAAGTTATTTCTCCACCAGTGAAATGCACCAGTACAAACCAGATTAGATTATATTAAATGTTGATGTATTGGGAAGCTGCTCTCAGACGAGTTCACTGGCCCCAAGGACCAAGGCCAGGGAAGTCACCAGGGGGAGAGAGGTTGGGGGAAGGAAAAGAGAAAGAGAGAAAGGATGTGCATGCAGAATGAGAAGAGGAGAAAAAGAGAGACAGAGAGGGAGACCAAAATGTCTGGATTATATAGGGAAGAGCCTCTGGGGGAAGGGCAGCCAAGCCCCTGGGCTGCAAAGTTCAAGGTTGGGGGCAGAGTGTGCCAGGTAGGGACTGAGGGATGCTGGGAGAACTTGGAGGCCCAGTCTGCTTTGGTAGGTAAGATAAACATCTCAGTCCCCTGTTTCGGGATCTGAAACCTTGCTGACAAGTGACACTGAAGACCCTGGGGGAGGTGACGGAGGTCATCACGTGAGAGCTTGGGAGGAGGTACTGCCCACGGAGACTAGCACACGTAAAATCACGCACGGCACACTGTGTGTGGGAGGAGGAGGGGTGACACTTCGTACAGCTAGGGTGGCCTGTGAGTGATGGGAAGGAAAGTAGCGCAGCTGCCAGGGAGTAGAGTGTGGAGGGCAGGAGCTCTGCTGTGGGTGCCGCAGAAAGCCATGGAAGGCTCAAAGCACAGGTTGGATAGATATGAGTAGCTGTAGAAGCCCATAGGCTGATAAACATAGGGAGCCATGGGTAAAAAGGGAGAAGAGTAGCAGGCTGTGTGGCATCAGGATAAGCAAGGCTCTAGCTTTAATCAAGGCAGGAACAGTAGCAATGAGGGAGGATACTACCAGACTGTTTGTTAACTTAGAGATAAGAAGAGTGGTGTGTACGTGTGTGTGTGTGTGTGTGTGTGTATGTGTGTAAGGGATGACTGGCTTTAAACATGCTGCCTGTTGGTGTCCTGGGGGAGGTAGGGAGGAGCAGTTTAAGCCAGGAGCTAGGGAGAGGCCTGAGCTAAAAATGCAGATGTTGGGGGTGTCAGCTGTTGAGTTGCTCATCTCCTAAACCTCAGAGATTTCTTAGACTTGCTTTGATGTGAGAAGCTGGGGAGTCCTTATCTCCTACTGCAGAAGTGTTTATCTTGCTTTATGATGTCTCTGTTGTCTCTGTTGCTCTGCAGTTTGGCCATTGTGGGCTGCTGTGCTGGGGTGTGTGTGTGGGCGCGCATATGATCTTTCTGGTGGCACAGGGAGTTTTTCTGTGTGAAAAAGTTTTTTTGTTGTTTTGTTTTCCAAGACAGGGTTTCTCTGTGTAGCTCTGGCTGTCCCAGAACTAACTCTGTAGACCAGGCTGGCCTCTAACTCAAGTGCTGGGATTACAGGCGTGCCCACCACTGCCTGGCGATCCTCCTGTATCTCTTTAGGGGAGTTATTTATGTTATTCTTAAAGTCCTCCATCATCATCATGAGAAATGACTTTAGATCTGAATCTTACTTTTTTGGTGAGATGATGTATCCAGGACTTGCTATGGTGGGAGAATTGGGTTCTGATGATGCCAAGTAGCCTTGGTTTCTGTTGCTTATGTTCTTATGCTTGCCTCCTGCCATCTGATTATCTGTAGTGCTACCTGCCCTCGCTATATCTGACTGGAGCCTGTCCTTTCTAGGATCCTGGTTGTGTCAGAACTCCTCATAGTCCAAGTGTCTCTGGGATCCTGAGATCCTGAGATCCTGGGTGTGTCAGAGTTCCTGGGAGTCAAGTTGCCTCTGGGACCCTGAGATCCTGGTGTGACCAAGCTCCTAGGATCCTGGGATTCTGTGATCCTGGGAGTGTTAGAGTACCTAGGACTGGAACTTCCTCTGGGTGTGTTGTCAGACTGGCTGATGAGTTTGCACCTAAGGTAAACCAGCTCAGACCGGAAGGAACCCGAGCCACTGGTCAGGCAGGGTTTTGTGTCCCTGGATCCCCTTGGTTACTCCTGGTGGTATTGGAACAGATGTTGTGTCCTCCTCACCTCGATCCCATGATCCTGGATGTGTTAGGGCACCTGGGAGTGGAGCTTCCTGTGGGTGTTGTGGGACTGTCTGTGGAGTTTGCACCCAAGGTCCCAACATCCCTTCTTGATGTCGCAGGGCTAGACATTCTTTTTGCGGAGGCCTCTGTGTGGTCCCCAACTTTAAGTAGTTTCTGTGTTTGGGCAGAACATGGACATACTTGTTAGCTCCCTGTTACAGTTAGCTCTCTCTTATGGACTTGAAGCCTTGCAGAGGAGTGGAGTTGGGGGTTATTCTAGTTTCCTGGGCTGCTGGGATACAGCACTGAGCAAAAACAAAATGGATGGGAAAGCAGTTTATTTGAACTTACAGGTTACAGGCCATCACTGGTGAAAGTCAGAGCAGGAACCGGAAGCAGAAACCACTCTATCTACAGACTCTAAAGGATATGTAGCACTAGTTCAGGATGGATGGATGGAGGGAGGGAGGGAGGGAGGGATGAATGGACGGATGGGTGGATGGACGCATGGGACGACAGACAAACGAATGAATACTTGGCTGGCTGATTTTATTCCCTTGATTTCATGCAGGGGATCTTCCTCTAATTGACAGCCTAATTCGGGTATTACAAAATATGGAACATTGTCAGAAGAAACCAGAGAACCCCTCAGAGTCTGATACAGAAGAGCCTACGATCTGTGGTCCCACCCAAGACGACTTCCATATGAAGATCTTGAAGGACATTTCATGTGAATTCCTTTCTAATATTTTTCAGGTGTTAACAAAGGTAGGAGGAAGTATTAGTGACTTCTTCAGCAAAGTAAAAGGTGTAGATTACTTGATGTCCTGAACTTGAAACATTTAGGGAAGGAGTGTCTGTCCAGGTGTAGGACTGAGAAGCGGGTCCCCTGGAAGAGATGGCTGGGCAGACTCTGGGCTCCTTGTTGCAGCCTCGGATCCACTGTTATTTCTTATTAAAAACAATGTCTTGGGCCGGGCTTGGTGGCGCACGCCTTTAATCCCAGCACTTGGGAGGCAGAGGCAGGCAGATTTCTGAGTTCAAGGCCAGCCTGGTCTACAGAGTGAGTTCCAGGACAGCCAGAGCTACACAGAGAAATCCTGTCTCAAACAAAACAAAACAAAACAAAACAATGTCTTTCCTCCTCCCTTTCCCTCTCCTGTCTTGTGTGACTTTGGGGTTGGGACCTGGGACCTTGTGTGTGATAGGCAAGCAGTCTCCCTCTGAGCTGTAACCTCAGCCCTGTTCTTAGTTTTTTGTTTTAAGTGGGGCAGGTTATACATGCGTGGAAGTCACAGGACAACTTGCAAGAGTATGTTCTTTCTCTCCACCATTATTTTTTATATATAAAAGGTATGACTATTTTACTCAATTTGGGAGATTTTTATGTTATTATCTGTAGTTTTAAAATAACTGATGTGGTTTTTGTGCGTGTGCGCATGTGCACACGAACAATAAAGCAATAAAGGCAAATAGACAGACTACATTTCTAGAGTTTATATGGGCCGGGGGTGGTGGTGCACGTCTTTAATCCCAGCACTCGGGAAGCAGAGGCAGGCGGATTTCTGAGTTCGAGGCCAGCCTGGTCTCCAAAGTGAGTTCCAGGACAGCCAGGGCTACACAGAGAAACCCTGTCTCGAAAAACAAAACAAAAACAAAACAAAAACCAAACCCTAGAGTTTATATGGATAATTTCTGTGAAAATGTTGATTTTGCTTGACTCTTATTATGAGTATTTTAATTTTATGTTAAATTCAACAGGTGAAATTTTGTGCCCTGTTTTGATTTATAGTTTTTGTTATTAGTGAGCTGGATTATCTCTCCATATATTTGTATATTATTTATGTTTCTTCTTTATAAAGATCTCATTTTTTCAATTTTGTATTTTGGGAGTCTAGTGAGGTGGTTCAGCAGTTAAGAGCACTGGCTGTTCTTCTAGAGGTCCTGAGTTCAATTCCCAGCAACCACATGGTGGCTCACGACCATCTATAAAGGGATCTGATGCCCTCTTCTGGCATGCAGGTGTACATGCAGACAGAGCATTCCTACATTAAAAAATATACATAAATAAATAAATAAATAAATAAATAAATGTAAATGTTTGTATTTTTGTGGTGCTTAGAGTCAATCCCAGGACTTATGAAATGCTTACCACTGAGCTACCTCTCTAGCCTGCTGGAGTTATTCTTCATGCTGATGGTTTATTCTTGGGTAATACTTATGTCGAGTTATTCTTCATGCTGACGGTTTATTCTTGGGTAATACTTATGTCGAGTTATTCTTCATGCTGACGGTTTATTCTTGGGTAATACTTATGTCGAGTTATTATTCATGTGACGGTTTATTCTTGGGTAATACTTATGTCTTAGTCACTCTTGTATTGATGTGAGGTGACACTGTGACCAAATCAACTCTTATAAAAGAAAGCATTAAATTGGGGGCTGGCTTACAGTTTCAGAGGTTTAGTCCATTATCATCATGGTAGGAACATGGCAGCAGACAGGAGTAGAACTGGAGAAATGGCAGAGGGTACTATATCTATAGACGGAGAGTGAGACACTGGGCCTGGTGGGCTTCTGAGACCTCAAAGCCTACCCACAGTGATGACTTCCAACAACAAGGCCACAGCTGCTCCACGGCCACACCTCTTAGTCCTAATCCTTTCAAACAGTGACTCTCCCTGGTGACTAAGCATTCAAGTTTGTGAGCCTGTGGGGGCCATTCTTATTTAAGCCATCACAGCAGCTTTTTTTATATTGCTTTCAGATTTTTTTTTCTTTTTTTTTTTTCCCCTTGTTCCGGTCAACCCCGCTCGCTCTGCTCGACCCTGCTCGCTCCGGCCAGCCCCACTTGCTCCCGGCCGCCCTCATACGGCTCCCGCTTGTTCCAGCCAGCCCCACTCGCTCCGATTGGCTCCACTTGCTCCGGTTTGACCCCGGCGTCCCCGCTTGCTCTGGCCATCCCCGTTCGGCTCCGCTCGCTCTGGACAGCCTGGCTTGCTCCGGTTGGTCTCTCCAGTCCAAGGATTCATTTCTTATTATTCTTCATAAGTACGCTGTAGCTGACTTCAGACGCACCAGAGGAGGGTGTCAGATCTTGTTACGGGTGGTTGTAAGCCACCATGTGGTTGCTGGGATTTGAACTCATCACCTTCAGAAGAGCAGTCGGGTGCTCTAACCCGCTGAGCCATCTCACCAGCCCCGCTTTCAGATTTTTTAAAAATTGTTTGTCATTGCTTTAAGTTTTGGGAGGAAAAGACAAACATGGCCCTTTGTTTTTTAAGTTACAGGAAGGAAGCAGGGAGGTGGATTGATTAAAAAACAGCAAGGACACATTCCAAAACGACTTAGATAACACCAACTGGAAATTTGGATTTACTCTTGAGAAAACTGAAAGGCTACTGAAAGTTTTTTATTTTTTTAATCAAGTGATAGGATCAATTTGGGCAGGTATAAAGGAATAGAGATGAGGGCTGGGGCCAACTGGGCACTGAACGGACTGAAGGTTGGTAATCTTCAGTACAGTCTGGAAACAAGAGCCTGAGTAAAGCTGGAGCGGGTAGAGCGGGTAGAGGCTCCACACGGATCCCAACAGTGAGTGGGTGGGGAGGAAAGCAGGAGAGCAGGGCTCAGTGGTGTCTCAGCTCCTGGCCCAGGAGCAGGATGAGCTTTGCCTTTCACTGAGATTAGCTGTGCGGCAGTCCCAGAAGGCTCAGCAGGCCGTTCAGGATGCTCGTGAGACCAGCTGTGATTCTGTCTATTGATCGTGCTGTTTGCGGAGACAGCCTTAGTCCATTTCCTTTTCTGATGTTAAATTTTTCTTTTACTTGTCACAGGAAACAGTGGCTCGGGGACTGAAGGAGGGCCAGTTAAGTAAGCAGAAGTGCGCCTGCGCCTTCCAGAGCCTCCTGCCCCTCTACGGCCCTGCAGTGAGTATGGGGAAAGTGGTAGCATAGCTTCCGGGATTTAATGCCGTAAGGGGGGCTGGACAGCCAGGGGGAATTAATAAACCATTAGTAAGCTACCTACAAGGAAGCAGTGGGAGTCTGTAACAGCCGGGAGTTACTAACTGGCTAGGGTCGTCACTTCTACAGTTGTCATTGGAGTATTTCAAGTGACCTGTGGGAGGTCTCTTGGCTGACACCTGTTTTTATATTGAGTCATTGGAAGGTCAGGAGGATGTTTTTATAGGTGACCATCAATGTCTTTTCCTCTGCTGTAAGCATTGGTTCTTTGTTTGATTCACAGGTGGAAGACTTTGTTAAAGTTGTACGTGAGGTCAATGAGGCTCTTGCTGATGACCTAGAAGGCAGCTTCCCAAGTGTGAAGGCACAGACTTAAGACCCAAGTTGGAGCTTCTGCTGTCCAAGGAATAAATTTTGTGTTTTTTATGGTTCCAAGTGGGCATCGGGATGATGGTGTAAATGAACATTGTATCAGACCTTGATTTCGTAGTCCACCCTGATGCCCGTCTCCTCCCACTTGCGTTTGTACTAGACGTTGGTTTACCACTGTCGGAAATCCAAGCTTGTCACAGTTCAGGTTACTACTGCTGGGAAGAGACCCCATGGCCATGACAAGTCTTTCAAAGGATGACATTTAATTGGGGCTCGCTTATAGGTTCATTATCAAGGAGGGAAGCATGGCGGTGTGCAGGCACCATGGGGCTGGAGAAGGAGCTGAGAGCTCTACATCTTGACCTGCAGGCAGCAGAAGGGGACTGGATCCCACACTGGGCAAAGCTCGAGCATAGGAGACCTCAAAGCCTGTCCCCAGAGTGACACTTACTCCAGTAAGGCCACACATCCTAATAGTGCCACTCCACGGGCTATGCATTCAAGCACACGAGTCTATACATCCCCATATTTGTCAGAGCAAAGGTTCTTTTCCAATATTGAGTTGTAAGGATTGTCTTCATAATCTTTAATAGGGCTCTTATATGAGAATTTTGTATCCATTACAAAGTACATTTAGTTGCAGCGACAGAAACCCCTCATATGGTAGCTTCTTCCAGTATCCTTGTGTATCTCATGCACTACATAAAAAGACACGTGCAGTCTAGGGACCGTCTGCCTCCTTTCCCTGTCCCCAGTGGCCTACCATGCAGACCTTTGCACACACACTTATTTGTATCAGCGAGGCCTGCGCTGTGTCTTCCATCCACATTCAGGGGTGAAAAGAAAGAAGCAAAGAGGCACTCTAGGATGTCCTACCAGCCTCCCCTGACCTCCTCTGTTCTGCGTTGTATTTAAAGCAGGTCCTGCCCACTCTCCCTAAGAGGGAAGGCATGACTGGCTTGGAGAGCCAGCCTGCTAGCACACTGTAGCTACTCTGAGCCTCGGTGTTCTAGCTCTCAGCTTCAGGAGTGTGGACTCCTCCAGATTGTCAGGAACAACTTTGCCGTGGTTCCACTTGCACTATCCTGTTTCACAGACGGAAGAGACACACTGGCGTTTGGTGTGGGTGCGTTTGGTGTGAGTGCGTTCGGTGTGAGTGCGTTCGGTGTGAGTTTGTTCGGTGTGAGTGCGTTGGCGAGACTCTGGTGTTTGGTGTGAGTGCGTTTGGTGTGAGTGCGTTTGGTATGAGTGCGTTTGGTGTGAGTGTGTTCGGTGTGAGTGCGTTTGGTGTGAGTGCGTTCGGTGTGAGTGCGTTCGGTGTGAGTGCGTCCGGTGTGAGTGCGTTGGCCAGACTGTTTTCAGCATGAGTTGTGCTTCAGAACATGGTTTGCTTGAGAAGGCTTTACGTAAGATTGAGGGACTGCCACAGCCTCTTTCGTCTGTGACTCCCTGGTGCTTCCTCGCTGTCCCCAGTGCTTCTTGATGAAGATATCCCTGGAACCATCCAGGCACTTAGCATCCAGTCTGCATTACTTCACGTACCAACCAGAATTCTTACTCGTTTAAAGAGAATCTCAGTTACTCACAAAGAGGCCAGCTTTATAGACCCATTCCAGTTTCCCCCAGAATCTTTTTTAACTTAAGGGATTGGTCTCCATTTATACTTTTCCTTAAAGGATTTTTACTGATAAAACAAAGATTCCGTACTGAGCGGGATAAGAACTCACTTTCCAGTCTGTAGATGTTTGTTGCTCAAAGTGCTGCTGCTGAGAAGGATGGGAGGACAGGAGTGCACGCTCACACTTGACCTGACTGGCGGATTTACCTTACACCTTCCTGTCCGCGGGGCTAACCGCAATGCCAGACTGTAAGGCTATGTGTTTGTAGTTAGGGACCAGCTCCTATGTGTGCCACACTGGATGGGAATTCCGAATCCTGTCTCCTCTGTGGCTGTAACATGGGGTTTCAGCAGCGCGTTGAAGTCACTCATGCTAAGACGAGGTGTTCTCTCATGTAGAAGATGAAGCCTGCTGCACACAAAACAGCACTTGGATCTCTTGCTTTTGTTTACCGTTGTGCATGCATGTTTCATGTTGCTTTTAGGAGAACACACTTTGAGAACACAAGGACTTCTGAGGGTGAGGCTGCCCCTCAGAGGACAGAGGAAAAAGGGTGCGGTGTAAGAGGGCCGACATGCTGTTTCCTGCTTCTCGATTCTGGCTGGCCTCTTACTGTTGCTTCTGTTTTTCAGGCACTACAAACTTCACATGGGTTTGATATGCATGAGAACGTCCCGAGTCTGTAAAACTAGAGAAATAAATGTACAAGAAAACATGGTCAGGGTTAAAACTTGAGTGCTCTGTGATTTAGGGAAGGAACACACTAATGCAGCTCTTGAACCCACAGCAGCCATCTCTAAGGCTGGCACTCTGTAAGCATGAACTGTGAACCTGGGGAGTTCGTGGGCACGTGCATCTTGTGCTGCATAAAGGGCGGGAGGGAGAGAACTTAAAAGAGGCACAAGAATTAGCAAATGTGCACACGTGTAAATACCTGAATTTCAGTCCAGTTTCTAAGGAATCTGATCATCTCAAAAGAAGAGACGTTTTCTTGCTTTTTTTTTTGTTGTTTGTTTTTGGGTTTTGGTTTTTCGAGACAGGGTTTCTCTGTGTAGCCCTGGCTGTCCTGGAACTCACTTTGGAGACCAGGCTGGCCTCGAACTCAGAAATCTGCCTGCCTCTGCCTCCCAAGTGCTGGGATTAAAGGCGTGCACCACCACCGCCCGGCACCTTTAATATTTCTTATTGCTTTGACTTGGGTTACTAACCTTGAAAACACTGGCATGTATATATATATATATATATATATATATATATATATATATATATATATATATATATAAATGGGGAAGAGTTGAAAAGCTTACCTCTCAGCATATATACTTCTGATGAAGTATATGCTGAAACCATCTGCAGACATCGAGAACTAGCCGCCTGTATCTGGGGCTCGGTACATCTTCAGCGAGCACCATTTTCTACTCTGTAGAGTTGAGCTGTGTGTATGCCAGTGCAGAAATCACTGAAGCAAAGGAAGCGAGTGCTACCTGCTCTAACTGTATTCCTACAGGCTGCTCGGTAGCCTAATTCTTTTTTTTTTTTTTTTTTTTTTTTTTTGGTTTTTCGAGACAGGGTTTCTTTGTATAGCCCTGGCTGTCCTGGAACTCACTTTGGAGACCAGGCTGGCCTCGAACTCAGAAATCCACCTGCCTCTGCCTCCTGAGTGCTGGGGTTAAAGGTGTGTACTACCACGCCCAGCGGTAGCCTAATTCTTAAAAGGGCACTTTTATACTGACATAGGGCTAAACTGTCAGACGTTTCAGCAAAAGGAAAACAGGTAGACATTTCTCTGAACTAGCCTTTTTCTATATTTTTCTTGGTGCTAGTCCAAGATGGTGAATAAATTGTCGCCTTGGCTTTTACTCTAGGCCTGCCTGGCCCCCAAGCCTGCCCCTCGTCACTATACAACACTGGTAGCCATGGGTAGTCATGGGTCCGCTCTGGAGGGCTTTTTAAAGGTGTTTGCCTATCCATGTGCCTGTCTCTGTCGCTGAGCTGCCTACGTTCTCCCCCATTAGCATGTCTGACTGAGGAAGTGATGTCTGAGTGAAGCTGGGCGAAGAAAGTTGGCTCAGGACGTCTAGATTCTACATCACTAAGTCGTAAGGCTGGGGGTCGGTTTGGGGCAGCCAGTCAGTCATTGATTGTCTAAAGTCAGATGAATAAACACAGGCAGCGTTCTGAGACTACCACAGTGGGCGGGGCAGACAGAAATCTTGCCCCAGTGAGGCTCCTACTCGTAAGGTGTGGTGTAAAGTTGCAGGATGATGCTTCCGACTGCACAGAGGTACAGAAGAGCTTAGGCAGCTGGAGGCAGGCCATTGGACTGTTCACCTCTCTGTGTGGCCTTGCTATGAACGGCCTTGCTGAATGGAGCCTGCTTTCCTGGCCCTTAACTTTGAGCTGGACCAAGTCATTAGTCAACAGGATGTTAGAATAGGATGCTTTTGTTCATTCAGCCTCTTGTGTTCCTGCCATTCACTGTGAGGAGATCATGTCCTGGGTAACTCAGTCCCATCAGGGTGCAAAATCAGCGGAGTAAGTGTGCATTCAGTCTGTGGCTGGGAGTCTGTAGTCCGCCGGACCCGTATGCAAGTGAAGAAGACCCGATGCTTGTTCTGGAATGGCCTCGTGCACAGCATTACTGCGTAGCTTTCTGAAACAGCCCAGGGGAGACAAAGCTACCTTCATGTTCAGCAACTTCACATCTTATCTTCTTTAAAAACATTCTGTTCTTTTTTTTTTTTTTTTTATAATGCACATTGGTGTTTTGCCTAGATGTGTGTTTGTGTAAGGGTGTCAGACCCCCTGGATCAGGAGTTAACTAACAATCGTGAGCTGCCATGTGGGTGCTGGGAATTGAACCCAAGTCCTCTGGAAGAGCAGCCGGTGCTCATAACCACTGAGCCGTCTCTCCAGCCCCTTCATATCAAATCTTATGCCATCAAAGTAGTTTGTGATTCAAGTGTGTGAGTATTGCAGGCCTGTGGTATAATGTTACTTAGAGAGAGTTCTGGTCCTCACAGTCATTTGCCTCCCCATTCTTTTTTTTTTGTTGTTGTTTTAGCCAGTCACGGAGCTATAGTCTCATCCCTCTGGAGGCCAAGGCAGGAGAGTCACAAGTTCAAGTCCAGCCTGGGTTATAAAGCAAGACCCTCTTTCAAACCAAGTATAACTAACACATTATTGTGTGTGGTTCAGGGTAGTTTGTGGTACATTTATATAAACCACACAAATGAGTAGTTATTTTGTCTCAATTGTTTTATCGTTGCTTTGACTTGAGAATATTAAGAATAATTCTTTTGATTAGGTAATTTGAAATATGCAGTTAAATTGTTACCCTGCTGTGCCATAGAACATTAGACATTATTTGTCCTACCGAATAGTACCCATCCATGAACCCTCTGTTTCTTGCACCCAACTCCCATCGCCTCTGGGCACCATTTATTCCCTTTATTTTGAAATCATTTTGTTTTCTCCCACATATTCTTCGAGAACTTGTGACATTTGCTTTTCTGCATGTCTTGCTTATCATGATGGCCTACATTCCATTCTTGATAGACATAAGAAATAGCCACAAGAAAGCACCCTGAGGAATGACAAGGCAGATAGTTCTGGATAAGATGTCACCTGACTGATTCAGGTTCTGAAGAGCCACCACGGGCTCCCCTGTCCTCTAGGATACATTGCTTCAGTGGGTTTGACCGACGACAGTGAGAAGCATGGCATCTCCATCACAGACCTCCATCCCACCATGGAAGCTTTAGTGATAGACAAGGGGACTGGCGTAAACAGGTGCAACAGTCAAGAATCAATAGGATTTGGTCACTGACTCGAGGCAAGGCAGACTGGAGAATCAATTCCAGATTTGTGGATTGGGCAACTGAAGGGGAGATGGCTTTATGCACTGTGCTGGGGCAGTGACTCTGGAAGAGCAGGCATGGGAGTCAGCAGGAGAGGTTCAGTTTTGGACTTGTTGCGCTTCAAGTCCCTGTTGGACATCCAGGTGGATGTTCAGTGTCCACTTGGGCCTGGAACTCTGGTGTGAGAATGAATGGGACTCAGGAAGGTCCAGGCCTTAGGACAGTTAAGGGCCAACAGTTGTAACAGATGAAGTAAGAGTTGCTGAGAACAGCACACTAAATCAAGGGAAGCTTCCAGTGACCGAGGAGGTCTCAATGTCATGATATTTGATGTGCATTAAAATGATGTCTGAAAAATCTTAAAAAACAAAGAAAAATGTCATGCTCCATATTCCATTGTGAATCACACTTGTAACAGAAAATCAAGAGCTGCTTCTTGGTTATGGTCTCAAATGCATTTCTCTGTGGCCCCTAACACCTACACCTTTCCTTGCAAAACAGCTTGAATGAATCCTCATTTATTTTACATATATATATATTTCTCCACTCCCCACATTACATCCTGGCCGAAGTTTCCTCTCTTTCTACTCCCCCCCCCAGTACCCCCACCATCTTTCCTTTCTCCTCAGATCCACTCCTCCATTTTCCTCCCCCGCAAAAGAGCAGGCCTCCTGGGGATATAAACTGAACATATCATAACAAGTTCCAATAAGGCTAGGCACAGACCCTCATATCAAGGCTGGATGAGGCAACTCAGGTGGAAAAGGGTCCCAAGCGCAGGCAAGAGTCAGAGACACCCCAGCTTCACTGTCTGGAGTCCCACAAGAACACTAAGCCATTCAACCATAACATATATGTAGAGGACCTATCTCGGACACATACAGCGTCCACAATTCTTGCTGTAGACTCTGTGAGCCCCTATGAGCCCTGCTTAGTTGATTCTGTGAGCCTTGTTCACAGAGTGTTCTTGACCATCTGCTACAATCTTAAAGGAACCTTTAAATGCCAACTTCCTGTTCCACTGCTCAGGATGCAGAATGTGTTTATGAAAACTCCCCTGCTCGCTAGGCACCCATTAATTACTTACCAGCCTTGTATCAATATTGGACCTGTTGACCTACGGGCTCTTTGGAAGTGGAAGACCATCTGCCCAACGCTGCCATTGTGGCGGCTTTCCCTCCCTCCATAATGAAATCACTAAAATCATTTCCTGCTCCCAGCCCTTGTTCAGATCGTCTATCTACTGTCAATAAGAGGATATTAAAATGCTCAGTAAAGCTCACATGTCCTTTTCATTCTGTCCCACAAGGCTTTGTGTTCTAGTGATGGAAACAATAAATAACAGGTGACGTCAAGGCTATTGTAATAAAAGAAGGCTGCTTATTAAACTGTCTACTCCAACTGTTTTTTCCTTTGACATCATGGGATCTGTTTATAACGACTTTTATGGTTTTTTCCCCTTAGCGCCTGACACTCATATGATTACAGGAGAAACTGGGGTTTTGGAAACAGTCTATTCAACAGAAGTGGCGTCTTCCTGCTCAGGCCCAGTTGCACACAGACTATGGGGCAGGGAAGAAAGTGCAGAGAGGCTGTGTGTTTTGGAGGAGTTTGACTTCCTCACGCACAGGTTTTCAGCTGGAAGGAGAGTGCAGTGGGCGCTTGGGCACTCAGAGCATAGGTAGGCGGGGCATGCATATGTAGCCACAGAGGGTAAACCTGTATTCGCTGATTCTATGATGTCAGTCACCACTTCCATTGGAGCCAGTCAGCACTAGATCATGAAGCTGCTTTTAGATACCTTCATCATTTGAAGAATTCAGCATCTCTCTTCCTCGAGGCTGTATTTGGCAAGGGGCTATGCAGGTCATTTTTCCTTTGGGTCTGCATTTGGAAATGATGGGGACAATTGTTAATCCAGGGGTCTGCTTTCTTCAGACTATGGCTGCTGGTGACCAGGGAAAGTACTGACAATCAGCAAGCACATTTCTGGAACAAACAAATCCATTAACTTGCCCTCACATAGTGGGAAGAAAAACGCACGGACCCCGGAGCCAACTCCCTTGGTGGCCCTCTTATTTCTTTTCATGCCTGTTTTAGTTTTGAACAAAATAGGTGGTTGGGTTGTTTTAAATGCCCTCTGGAAGTTCTCTCCATTTTGTGTGTGTGATTGTAGTATTCAGTTTGCAAAGAAATACAGACAGCTTGCTCCAGTTACACTCAGTGACACATGAATGGACGTGATAGGTGGACAGACAGCTTGCCGCAGTTATACTCTGTGACGCACAGTGCACTCGATAGGTGGAAACGTCACGTTTTCATTCAAGTCCTGAGTGGACTGAATATTGGTAGTGAGATTTCCTGTTTGGACCTGTTTCCATTTGGGTTGGCTGTTTCTTTAGAGCAGTTGAGGGGACGCTCCCAGAACAAATACCAATTTCGGAAGATGTGCTTATTTATCTTTAGGACATTGCTGACTTCTTGGAAGGGTGTTTTCTGAGCACCGTGGCCCCCAGAAACCCTCTGGAGGAGCGTGCCGGCTGCTCAGTAACCACAAGCCAGCTGCCCTTCCTTTGATGGGAGATTAATACTTTCCATAATTGTATCACCCTGCGTGCTCCGGGCCCAGCAGGCACTCAGGCTGGAAAGAAAGGGAAATTAATTGAAAGAGAGAGAGAGAGAAGAAGAAAATTCTTCCTTATTTCTTCTCTGAATTTACCTAGAAAAGTGATTGAGAAGGAGACAGGAGGTTTATTGCCAACAGGAACTAATAGATTTGCTTCTGTTGTATTCTGGATATAATATGTATATATATATATATATGTCATTAGATGGTGGCAAAAAGGTGGGCATGGGAGGAACCAAACTCACTCATCCCTCAGTGAGTGCATCGGGTAACTCTGTCCCTCAGAGGCAGACTTCTGGTCCTAGGGATACAAGTGGAGGGAGTAGACATAGTGTTACAGCTGACACCCATCACCGGATGGTCTAGAGACTTCCTCAGTCTGGTTCTCCCATACAGAAACATTTATGAGTTTACCTGCTATGTGCTGGGGTTTGGGGAAAATTTAACTTTGATGGTTTTGGTTTTGTGTCTCTTTTTTCTTTTTAAAGCTTCTGTCAACGGGTTTTTTTTGGGGGGGGGGATGGTAGGGGTCAGGGTGTTGAGACAAGGCCCAGCTACATACCCCAGGCTGACTTGACCCCCAAATCCTGCCTCCACCCACTGAGTGCTGAGGTCCTGCACCGTCTGCTTCTCTCCAGCTGTACACTAGTGCTGGCTCCCATGTGGCCTCACCGTGAGTTTCTGTGGGGCTGAAGGTTGGTCCACTGTGGGAGACCTGGTTTATTTACAGAACATGGATCCTGTTAAGAGTGCCATCTCTTCAGAGACTCTTTCAGTATGCTGTCCCTAAGTGCTTTGTTGATGTTTACAGAACCAGTAAGACGGAAACTGAATGGTAAGGCTCATTCATTCGTTCCTTCATTCATTCCTTCATTCCTAAGTCTGTAAGGACCTGATTTGACCATGTGTGAAGCACTGTGCTCAGTCACTGGGACTAATTAGTGGGAAATCAAGACAAGAGAGAGAAAAAAAGGATGCTAGTCCCACTCCATCAGCCTTTGAAAGCTGAGGTCCTTGCCATGGTCCCTGAAGCAGGGGCCCCTCACTCCTCCAGCTTACACACCAGTCGGATATCTGGGGCTCTAAGAGATCCGCAGGTACTTTTTTTTTTTAAGATTTATTTTATTTATTATATATAAGTACACTGTAGCTGTCTTCAGACACTCCAGAAGAGGGCGCCAGATCTTGTTACGGATGGTTGTGAGCCACCATGTGGATGCTGGGATTTGAACTTATCACCTTTGGAAGAGCAGTCGGGTGCTCTTACCTGCTGAGCCATCTCACCAGCCCCCGCAGGTCCTTTTGTAAGGGGGAATCTTCCTGCAGCCCCAACACCCTCCTCCTACCACCTTCCGTCTTCATGCCAAGACCAGCAGCTAGACATCCCCCCCATGCTTACAAAGAAATCACCCCTCTAGCTGCTCCCCAGGGCTCAGCTATATCTCATCTGCAAAGGAAAGCTCCCAACTTAAGCTTTCCAGAAATTCTCAAGCTGTATCACTGCTGAACTGAGGCATGGTGGCGATGCCAACAAGCTTGCCACAGCGGGGCATGGTGATGCCATGATCCAGGTCATGTGCAACAGACTTGGGACTAACTGGAAAAAAAAAGCCCTCAAAAATCTGGAATGTATCTCACTGGTGCAGCTGTAAGTGGTCAGAACCCTAGAAGCCAGGAGAGGATGAAGGAGAGCGTAGTGGTTTCATGAGTTGGCGCTCGTCTCTACCCTGAACCTGACACCAACACAGAAGCCATTTGAAGCATGAAGTCTTTCTTCTCAAATTAAACACAAGACTGTTCTTAAAGGGCATGTTTAAATCCTTGGATCAGAGCGAATTTAAACATAGCCGAACCTCTTGTTTTATTGGTTTTACTCTCATTCACAGAGAAAGGCTCAAAAGAAATATTTGATGTGTTATGAACAAAATAGGCCTGTTACCTTGAACCCTGACACAGAGGCCAACAGATGGAGTGCCCAGACCCTGGAATATGGGTAAGAAGATGGAGATGCCAGCGTTGGAGCAGAGAGGTGAGAGTCCACCAAGCTTCCTCTGGAATCTTTACACGCCCCCCCCCCCCCGAGATTCATTCCCAAGAGAAAGAGACAGATCAAAAGGCAGACTGGCATGCCAAGAGGCTTGCTGGCTTCCTTGCCCTTTCCTTCTCTCTGTCACTTTTTTCTAGCTCCCAGAACCTGTGACAGGCTTCCTGTGACAGAACCTGTGACAGTTTTCCTGTGACAGAACCTGTGACAGCCTTCCTGTGACAGAACCTGTGACAGGCTAGCGTCCTGAGTACCTCCAGCAAGCACTTATGGATTGGGGGCTGCATGGCAGGTAGGGCACTTCATACCGGGAGGACAGTGATTGGCATATGGCATGCCCTGGCGTTAGCTAAACAGGTGAATGAACACGGTGCCTCCCGTCCTCGGAGCCAATGACGATAACTAAGCTTACGGCAAATTCTGAAACCCCTTTAGTGCCTATAGAGCTGGAGCCAACCCCTCCTGGGGAGCCAAGAGCAGATCTTGACTCTACCCCGACCTACCAACTTAGTTGTCCTGGGACACAAACTGGACTTAAATATTTTTTAAGACAGTCTCTAAACTTGCTGTATGGCAGAGGTTGGCCTTTAGCTACCAGACCTCTGTCTCTAGCTGAGTGCTGTGATTGCAATCATGGGTAGACATTTTTTTTTACAAAGCTCCCTAGGTGTTTAGCAGTTTGGAGGGGTCACTGGTTTAAGGGCCTCTTATTTGCTGGAACTCTTTTTTTTTTTTTTTTTTTGAGACAGGGTTTCTCTGTGTAGCCCTGGCTGTCCTGGAACTCACTCTGTAGACCAGGCTGGCCTTGAACTCAGAAATCCGCCTGCCTCTGCCTCCCAAGTGCTGGGATTAAAGGCGTGCACCACCACCGCCCGGCACCTTTAATATTTCTTATTGCTTTGACTTGGGTTACTAACCTTGAAAACACTGGCATGTGTATATATATATATATATATATATATATATATATATATATATATATATATATATATATATATATATATATATATATATATATATATATATATATATATATATATATATATATATATATATATATGGGGAAGAGTTGAAAAGCTTACCCCTCAGCATATATACTTCTGATGAAGTATATGCTGAAACCACGTCCGGCTTTCCTGGAACTCTTAAGACCTGGAAAGTGCCTTATCACTTTGAGCTTGCGAGTTTACATTAGTTTCCTTAAACAAGGCACCGACATTAAGTAAGGTTCAGGTGGCACTGGTGGCTCTGACCTTCCCTGTTCTTGAGTGCTTAGCCCAGAAGCCGGTTACTCAGCCAGCATGAGCTTTTCAGAAGGGTGACTTGGCTGTAAGACACAACTTTCCATCCTCTTACGGTGCCACTGTGTGGAGCTAAGCCTTTACAAGCCGCAGCTGTCCTTTCTCGGATCCCTGGCCCCATCTTTGGTTGATGACCTTGACAATGGTTTTAGCAGTGCTTTCCGAAGGAACTTAACTGCATTAGAAGACTTGGTGGCTGCAAGAAGTGGGTTTTACATCTTCACTGCATGTGATGTTATAGGAATTGGATTGTGTGATTAAATAAGGATTTGTTTTTCAAAGCATTTCCAGTACAAAAATCATTGTGAGCAACTCGTGGTCCCTCTCTGTGTCCCCGGAGCTCTCCTACACCTTGCCCATCCCATCCCCATCTTTCCTGGAGGAGTTCCTCGGTGACACTTATGAGACTGATTTAAAGCACTACAACAGGCATTTCAATGACTTCATTACACAGGCAAACAGCCATTTCTCTTGCCCTTGTGGGCAGGTTCCAGACAGGTTGGCCAGGTGTGGAACTTCCTCTTCTGTGCCTTTGGACAGGTGCAGCACACTTGGGTACATGTCCCTGGCTCTTAGCGTGGTCATGGCATAGCTGAAGAGAGATAAGTTGGAGCTTGTGGCGCAGGAGACCCCAGGAGACTCTCAGTGGCTCTGAGCTTACGAAATGGCTGTGTATTTATTTACCTATGTCTTCTTCAAGGCACAAAGGCCTCCCTGGGGTACCCCGAAGCTTCCTTTTCTTGGCCACGTTTGGTTATGAATCCTCTTGGCCCCATTCTGTGTATCAAACACTTACTTGGCAAGTTATGTTTAAGCTGTGTGTGCATCTGATTTTTAGTGACTCTGCTGTCTGGTATGTCTCATTCAGGGTCTTGTGCTAGAACTGCTTCAGAGGAAGAAAAAAAACAAGACAAGACCCAACTGTGTGGAACATGAAATCCAGTCTATATGCAGCGCTATGAAACAAGACCCCTGCCATGTTTATCAGCCAATCTTAGGCACACTGGCTTCCCTCCTGAAAACATCGCAAATGTTTCATCATACATAGCTAGAGTCCCCCTCTCTAGGGATCAATAAAGGCCAATTAAGGGCGTGGCTACTAACCCTCTGCAGGGAAGGGCTGGGGCTGTATCGATTTACTTTCCCCACACTAGAGTCTGTAAAGTCTCCTAACATCTGGCGCAGCTGGGAGAAGTGCCTCCGGAGCTTCTTCCAGTTGGGGTCTGGGGTATAAGCGCTTGTCGGAGGGATTTCCCAGGAGATGAGATGAGAATCTTTTTTTCGTGGATGGCTCTTTGGGTCTGGCCACCTTTGTCTCCCCAAGGCACGTTTTCTTCTCTTGGCCCTTCCATAGGGTGACATTTTGCTTCTCCTGGAGTCTCCCTGATCACTGTGGAAGCCAGGCTGCTCCCCCTTGAGCTCAATTACAGAAACAAGGAAAGGAGGTTGGCTCACTTCCCTCTCCCCCAGTCCCCCTGGCCTCATGTAGACTCAGTGATACCGTTTTTTTTTCTAAAAGGTTCTCTGCAGAGATCATTAAATTAGACAAATGGTCCAGGCTTTGTGCCCAGTGGCCCCAGCAAATCCTGTTTGACTTGCTTGGAGGAAGGTTTGGCAGCCATGAATGAGACGGTGATAACGCCTTGGTACACAGCACAGAGCAAACAAGACTGCAGACACTGGGGGCAGCAACAATCAATCCTCATAGGGTAGCCTCTCCCATCCTAAGAGCCCAGACAACCACTTTCCTGATGATTCCTAACAGTGCTGAGCACCGACTGTCCTTCCCTGGGCAGACAGAGACACTTTCTCCATCTGGTCTGTTCATCTGAACAGAGAGCCACATCTCCCTTCTGTCCAGTAAGGGCACCCTTCTTACTGTCTGCTAACCAAATGGGACATCCTAGAGCATTCGACTTGGCTCTTCCAAGTGGGACTGAGTTCTTAAAATTTGTTAAAAGATTTATATATTTTTATTTTATGTGTATGCGTGTTTTTCTTGTGTGTATGTGCCTGGAACCTGACTAGGCTGGAAGAGGATGTTGGGTCCCCTGGAACTAGAGTTGCAGATGGTTGTGAGCCACCGTGTAAATGTGCGGAATTGAATTCAGATCCTCCGGGAAGAGCAACCAGCACTCTTAACTGCTGAGTCTTCTCTCCAGCCTGTTGAGTACTTTTATAATAATTATCTCAGTAATGTTGGTGGGGGGGGGTCTGTAAGATTCAAAACACTTAAGTTGACACATCCTGCATACCCCCACCAAACTAAAAGTGAAGTAGTCCTTTGTATTCTTTAGTCTGATGTTTGAAGTACACTGAGACAAAAAGTTTCCTGGGCTGAGGGAGGTCTTGGGTTCTGCCTCCCCATCCGTATGTGTCTTTAGGCAAATACCAAAGCACAGCTTTGTCATGACCCATGCTAACTAGGCTAACTTCCCAGTGAGTTTGAGATGAGCCTCAGTTAGGGGGGGTCTGAGGCGATGGAGCAGAGATACTCATGTGGTTTCCAGTTATATATATATTTTAAACTACTGGGAAATGAAATGGATTTAAAACGAAATGTGCACAGCACCATGTTTAAGCAAGCGTGTCCCCAGCTCTTCCCAGAAAGTCCTGAGGTGTTATCTGCCCCGAGAGCTTGCTGAAGGCATCATGTGGGTTTATTGTACTGGCCTGTGTGTGGTGGTAGCACAGAGGAGATTTGGATCTCAACTCTGGTGTCTAAGCACATTCGTGTCTAGCTCTCCCCAGAAAACCCCGGGGTGTTATCAGACACAAGGCCCAAAGCGTCATGTGAGGGTGATAGTCCTTTCAGGGTGGGGACTTGGTAGATTTGGATCTTGAGGACTCCAGAGAGTTTGGCTCGGCCTGACTTCTCCCATTAGCTGAGCTTCCTCTTTAAGTTAATGTCTAGTTGAATCGGACAGGGCTTGAGGCATATGTGGTGGTTTCTGTGAAAGAGTGTCTGCTCTGTGCTCAGACCTTCCTGATGAGGAACGATGAGGACAGTCTTGTCTCACCGCACTCTCATTTCTCCCACATGCACATGTGCTGATTGTATTCTCTGTGAACAAACACATACGGAATAATTGTTAGCTTGGGCTTCGTCTCCCACAGGACGCGCTGGCACCTGGGACCTCTCAACTTAGGGATCTTGTGTATGTTTTGTTTTCTGCAATAGTTATTTTTATTTGAATAGATGTTTCCCCCCTTAATTTTCAATGCAAATCACATTGTAATATTAAAAAATACTTCTCTTGAACCCAAATCTCAATACTGCATGGATACCGGACTCTCAGTCTCTCTGTAACGTGGCATTAAATGCTCATCAGTGAGCTACAGAGGTGGCTCAGCAGCACTGGCTGCTCCTGAAAAGGACCCAGGTTCAGTTCCCAGCACCCTCATAGCTGCTCACAACCATCTCTAACGCAGTCCCAGGGAATCTGATGGCGTCTTTTGGCCTCCACATGCATATACATGGTGCACAGACATAAATGTAGACAAACATCCATCCATTCATAGGATCTTACAAAGCACACATTGAAGGAGTTACAGAGATCAAGTGTGGAGCTGAGACAAAAGGATGGACCAACCAGTGACTGCTGCAGCTGGGGACCCATCCCATAATCAGCCACCAAACGCAGACACTATTGCATACGCCAGCAAGATATTGCTGAAAAGGCCCTGATATAGCTGTCTCGTGTGAGGCTATGCCAGTGCCTGGCAAACACAGAAGTGGATGTTCACAGTCAGCTATTAGATGGAACACAGGGTTCCCAATAGAGGAGCTAGAGA
This sequence comes from Mus minutoides, assembly GCA_902729485.2. NCBI lineage: Eukaryota > Metazoa > Chordata > Mammalia > Rodentia > Muridae > Mus > Mus minutoides. The sequence goes on from LR755131.1 coordinate 982,951, forward strand.
AAGTACCCAAGGAGCTGAAGGGGTCTCTAACCCTTTAGGTGGAACAACAATATGAACTAACCAGTACTCCCAGAGCTCGTGTCTCTAGCTGCGTATGTAGCAGAAGATGACCTAGTTGGCCATCATGGGGAGAGAGGCCGCTTGGTCATGCAAACCTTATATGCCCCAGTACAGGGGAATGCCAGGGCCAAGAAGTGGGAGTGGGTGGGTAGGGGAGCAGGGTGGGGGGAGGGTATAGGGGACTTTCGGGGATAGCATTTGAAATGTAAATGAAGAAAATATCTAATAAAAATTGGAAACAAACAAACAAAAACAACAACAACAAAAAACCAACTGACTAGATCAGCCTGAGAACGGCCTCACTGTGGCGATGCTCCTGCATCTGAACGATGTGTGGCAAGCTGCCACAGTGTGCTCTCTGCACACCCACATTCCGTTGTTTAATAACTCAGCGCTCAAATCTCAGCAGGGCTTTTTGCTGAGGACTGGAGTGAAGTTAAAAATGTCAGTATATATGGGGGAGGGGGCCCTGAGAAACCCCCACCCTGAGTTGCTTTTGCCAGTCAGTGGGCGTGCAGGTCGCCTGTGCTCCAGTGCACGGCCCCACAGCCACCACGGGTGTATGAGCAGGACTAATAGGACTCTGTGTTATTTAAAAAGAAGAGAACATCAGGTTGGAAGATGTATTGGGGGGTGGAGTCAATTTGAGTGGAGGGTGGGTATGATAAGAAACATTGTATACATGTAAGAAACTAAAAACAAACAATCACCACAACCAACCCTCCCCCCCCCCCGCCCCCCGCCAGAAACCCAAACCAAAACTTACTTGGAACGGGGCGTGGTGGTGCACGCCTTTAATCCCAACACATGGAGGCAGAGGCAGGCGGATTTCTGAGTTCGAGGCCAGCCTGGTCTACAGAGTGAGTTCCGGGACAGCCAGGGCTATACAGAGAAACCCTGTCTCAAAAAACCAAAAAAAAAAAAATAATAATAATAATAACAAAAACCAAAAAACTTACTTGGAGATTTCCCTCATTAGTCAGAACTTGCCTGACAAGTGTGGGGCCCTGGGGTTGATTCCTAACTCACATTAAAACAGAAAGGTAAGTAATGACAAAGCCAAGGACAGTATCTTGAGTATAACTTAAAAATTATTGTACAAGACAGTGGGTCTCACCACGATCAGTTCATGCACATATATAATGTACTTTGATCATTTTTATATCCTCCCTCCCCCTTCCCCAGACCTTTCCTCTTCCTAATTAATTAGAAAACCTAATTAATCATTAATATTAATTGACTTGCTTGGATTAAAAAAATACCCAAGAGATTAGAAAGAGTGTGACTGAGCTGGTGTCCAGAGGCGATTAGATCTCTGTTGGGGGCTCTGACCTGCTCAGTGGTTTACTGCGTCAATGGTTACAAGTCTGAATTTCCTTTGGGGGAGTAATAGAACTGTGTAGGGTGGGGCTTGTTGGAGACAGTGGGTCACTAGGGTGTGACTTTGATGGGTATATGTTGGCCCTGGTTCCTTTCTCTACTTCCCAGCTCTCCATGAGGCAAGCATCTTGGCTCCCTTATACCCTTGCACTGTGTATTCTGTCTCTCTGGGGTCAGAAACAATGCCTGGCTATGCTAGGCTTGTAACACCTCTAGCCACAAGCCAAGGGGACACTTTTGCACCTTGAAGTTCTTTCCCTCTGGTGTTTGTCACAATGGAGTTAAACTATGGATATCCTTGCTGGATACGGGTGGGCTACTGCACATTGTTACAGGATGAATGTTTTCCTTGCTACTTTTATGCTGATTATAGGAGAAAACCTTAAAACATAACTCGAGAAGGCATTTTACAGGTAGAGAAACCAAGGTATGGAAAAGTTAAAGGTAAGCTGTCTGTTGTTGCAAAGCTAATGAAGTGACTGCGTTGGGCTCCAGGGTCACCCGGAGTCCTTATGCTGTGAGCGCACATGAGAAAGACCTTTGCATCCTTCGGAGATGATTCTGGATGCTCCACAGTTGCTTCTCATTCTTAGCTTACGGGAAGACGGTTTACAGATCTCTCACAGTAAGGAAGAGTGCTGTGAGGAGGTGTAGCTAGGGAGTCCTGAAGCATTACATCTCAAAATTACTATGTGTCTGGTGACCGCTAGATTCAGATGGCAGAGCCCTAAGGTAGAAATCCCCCAAATCTCCGAGTAACCAAACAGATCACATGGAAGAGAACAGCCCTGGAGGGTCACTCACCGGCTGCTGAACAAGAATGAGAGAGAAATAAACCTTCCTAATGCTGGCATAACAAAGGGACAGTGGGTCACTGGAGTTAGCCATCACCATCCCTAGCACATAATCAGATGGGGGAAAATTCCATGTTCTTTTACATTTAAATGGGACACCCATAAAACAGGTGACTCATTCTCTTCCCTTCTCCCCTGCACCGGAAATCATATGTGCACGTTTCCACCTCCTATGCAATAAGTCAGGGGAAGAAACACACACACACACACACACACACACAACTGAAAAGAAATCAATTTTAAAACTTTAAAAGAATCATGTCTTCTCTAAGTATCTAAGATTGAGATACATTGTGTCTGTCTATAAACTTGTCAGAGAATAAGAGATAGTTTTTAAATTGCGATAGAGACAAGAGTGGTCTTTGTGTGGCATTTTCAATATTTGGATCTCTCCCTTGGTTCCAGGCTAGTTAGCTACTATTTTCTCATAAAAATATTCACTATGACATTTCTCATGAGGTTCTCCTCTCCCCACTCCTTCCCTCCCTCTCTTTCTGTTCACACTTCTAAAAATGTTCGTGTGACACTGCGGGTGCTGGCACATTCCTGTGGTCTCAGCTACTTGAGAGACTAAAGCAGTCTTGTCTGGTCACTCAAGGCCAGTCTGAGCAACATAGTGAGTCCCAGATTGGTGTGTGTGTGTGTGTGTTTGTGTGTGTGTGTGTGTGTGTGTGTGTGTGTGTGTGTGTGTGTGCTTGCGCGCGCATGCCTGTGCAAGCAAAGGTTTCAAGAGAGGCCAGAAGAGGGTGTCAGGTCCTCTGGCGCATGAGTTACAGGTGGTTGTGAACTGCCTGATGTCGGGACTGGAAACCAAACTCAGGTCCAAGAACAGCAAGTGCTCTTATCTGATGAGCCATCACCCCAGCCCCATGCCCAGCAGACATGGGGCTGTTAATTGAAACAGAAGTATTTCCACGGGCCTCTCCTTTTCTGAAGAGAAAGGGAGGAGGAGTGAATGGAGGAGAGAGAAGGCTCGGAGGAAGGACTGAGAGGAGAGGAAGGACGAAAAACCGAGGTCTGGATGTAAAAGTAAATAAGTGAATTCATTAATTAAAATTTAAAAAGAAACACTCCCACCAAAAGCTGGGATAGACAAGGATGCTAAGGACCCTGTTCCCGACAGCCTTAACACATGCCTCTGTGTTTATTCCAAATTCCCTCTCTGTGCCTGTCACACCCTGCCTTACCTCCAAGCCACCCTCTCCATGTTTATCAGCGCCACTTGCCTGGAAAGCTCTGACACTCTTCAGGGATCTTCAGATAATCTGATTTACACACCCAGGAAGCCAGGGGACTTTCCAACAGACCTATTAGAGCTGATGAAGGCAGCCCCTCCTCTGCCTTCCTCATCCACCACATCTTTCTTCTCTAAGTGGATTGTTTCATCTCCAGTCTGCCTTACCTTTAAGAAACAACAGTCTTTAAAATCCTCCCTCACCCTCGCAGCCTTCCCACTCTGATTCGTTTCCATTTGCCATCTGTCAGTGACCTCATCCAAAGATCTCTTTGGCTGTAAAAACCATCAGAAATAGGTTGTGAGGTATAAGAGACTTTCTGTGAATTTAAAAACAAATGGAAGGTTTTGGTGGCAGCTGCTAAGGTCCATAACCTCTAGAGCCCATGCATGTCACTAAGAGGGCACAGCCTCTCATTCCAGGGCTTGAGAGGCTGAGACTTGAGGCGTCTGGAGGCTTGAAAGGCCTGCCCAAGTGTTGTAGTGAGACCCCTCTGGACAGTTTTTAAAACGTGAGAAAGAACCTGCTGGTGAGAGGCTGCACATGTGAACATTCATTTAAGGTCTCAGCTCAACTAGTGATTACAAAGGGCTGCTGAATCACTATTCAGCAGAGACTCCTCTTTGCTGTCACATGGCCAAGAATGCGGAGGGATCGCCCGCTGCTCGTGACAGTGGACAGAGCCCTAGATCTCTTTGAGTGGGAAAGCAAGTTGGTGCAGTACTTTCAGAAGGCAAGAGGCCCTTCCGAATCTGGAAGTCATTCTTCAAAAATGCTGGGATGAAAGCATTTGTTTTTGAGGCAGGGTTTCACTGTGGAGACCAGCCTGGCCTCAAACTCAGAGTCCTCTGCTTCTGCCTTCCCTGTGCGGAGATTACAGGCGTCACGCCCAACATATCTGCATGTACTTAAACATAGGTTCTATCAGTTATTTGGCCTTCATTTTAGGTATTTATTTATGAGTATGTATAGGTATATATGGTGTGTGTATGCGTGAGTGTGTAAGTGCTCCTGTGTGTAGGAATGCACATGTCACAGCACATATGAAGGTCAGACGACAACCTGGGGTGCTCGTGCGCCCCTCCCCCTTGTTTGATGCAGAGTCTCTATGTGTTTGCTGCTGGATCCATACACCAGAGTAGCTGGCCATGAGCTTGGACTCTTTGGTCTCTGCCTCCCATCTACCTCAGAAACATTGTGGTCACAGCCATGTGCTGCTCAGCCTGGCTCACGCAGATCCCAGGATTCACACTCAGGCCCTTAGGCTTGTGGCAGGATGCACACTCAGGCCCTTAGGCTTGTGGCAAGCACCTCGCCCACTCGGCCATCTCCTCAGCCCACCACCTTGCTTTTCTGGAACAGACATCCTTTTTTTGGTGACTTGGAACTCCCAGTTTAGCTGGGCTGGTTGGCTAGCAAGTCCCAGGGATCTTCTATCCCAGAGCTGGGATGTCAACCATGTGCCACCACAGTTGACTTTTTACTTGAGTGCTATGAGCTGAACCTAGCTCTCTATATTTGCAGGGTAAGTGCTTAACTGACTGGTTCATCTTCCCAGCCAATATTAATGACGATGATAATAATATTACATAGCACATGATATATAATAATATGATATACTAATAGATCATATAATATAGTTAATGTATATACTAATATTTTATATAATATAGTCAATATTATATTTTTATTACATAATAATATTGTTACTATTTTAATAATATTTTGAGATATTTGATATGCTGTGAAGATAGATCTTGAGCTACTGGAATCAAATGATTTTCCGGCCTCGGTTTCCCAGGTTGCTGGGATTACAGATGTGCACCACTGTGTTCAACCTCTCAAAGATAGTTATTGAGACATAACTACTGCATGCCTCCAAGCCATGCACTGGGCTAGCCAGGGAAGATTTAGCATTAAAAAAAAAAAAAAAAACCCAAACCATTGTTTCTCCTGTGGGAGATCCGAGTGAACAAATAATCATATAGATAAGTCTGTAATGACGCATTTACAAGTGCTTGGTGGCGAAGGATGTAGGAAAGGTCGGGGAGTAAGAACGAGGGCTCTACATCTAACAGGCACATCAGTGCAAAGCTGGCTCCAGATGGTGGGTTCCTCCCGTGTGTCTTCCTTTAAAAGTATCCCATTGAGCTCAATGACAGTCCTTAATACATGGACTTCTAGACACAATGTTGCTATTTAGAGAGGGTAAATAAAGGGCATCTAAGTGGCAGAGGGGCTGGAGAGATGGCTCAGTGGTTGGGGGAACTGACTGCTCTACCAGAGGACCACGGTTCAACTCCCAGCACACACATGGCAGCTCAAAAATGTCTGTAACTCCAAGATGTGACAGTCTCACATAGACATACATGCAGGCAAAACACCAATGCACATAATTGAAAGAAGAAGAAGAAGAAGAGGAAGAAGAAGAAGAAGAAGAAGAAGAAGAAGAAGAAGAAGAAGAAGAAGAAGAAGAAGAAGAAGAAGAAGAAGAAGAAGAAGAAGAAACTTGGCAGAGAGAACCGGCAAGACGGTTCAGCTGGTGAAGTTACCTGCTGCCATATCTGATGATTTGATTTTCCAAACTCACAACTCACAGGGTAGAAGGAGAGAAACTGACTCCTGCAAGTTGTCCTCTGGCCTTTGTATATGCATCAGTGTGTGTGTGTGTGTGTACACATAATAGAAAAAAGATACATGGCAGAGAAGTGGGGGTGGGGGCTATATGCTCAGAGAGGCTCAGAGACGTTTCCAGCTTTTCTCAGCCCACCAACATGGCCCAACATCAGCCTTTCCATCAAACGCTCATTAAACAAATTGGCTTCATCTCTTTTTTTTTTTTAAAGATTTATTTTATTTATTTTATGTAAATACACTGTAGCTGTCTTCAGACACTCCAGAAGAAGGCGCCAGATCTCGTTACGGATGGTTGTGAGCCACCATGTGGATGCTGGGATTTGAACTTATCACCTTTGGAAGAGCAGTCGCGTGCTCTTACCCGCTGAGCCATCTCACCAGCCCTCATCTCTTTTTTAAGTGGGGCAGTTCATGTCTTTGTAGACACCCAGCTTGAGAATGGCAGCCTTGACCTCAGCTTGGTTCCAAGTCACTCTGACCTCTGTTTTCATGGTATTGAGCAAGAACACAACGTAAAATCAGAATGCCTTTGCTGTCTTCTTCTCACTAACCCACACAGGAGGAGACTGTAGATCTGTTTGCTACGAGCCCTGGTGTGCTGATCTACATTGCAAGCACAATTTTTTAAATCCATCGAATTATTCTGTAGATAAAAGGAAAAACTATAAGGGGGTTTGAAATCGTGGGCATCCTGCAATTTGAGATCAGACAAGTTGGATCTGGTGAGGGTGCCAACAGTCCCAAATTGGAAAGGTGGGGCAGGGAGGTTGTGTGTGAGTTCAAGGCCAGCCTGGGCTACAGAGCAAGCAAGACCCTGACTGAACCTTCACATAGCACCCTGCAATGCATGCACATTCAGCTAAGGGACTGACAACCTGTGCAAACCTGAAGTTCAAAAGCATTGTGATGTGTGCCTGGCCGAGAAGTCCCACAGCCTCTGAAGCTTCCGTGTCCCTCATTCCAGGGAAGGTGAAATAACAGAAAGAGAATCAGGTCAGCCATTGTCCCCAGGAATCAGGGGCAGTCGGGGAGAAGCCTGAGATAAGCAAATACCTTTGGAGGGTGGAAATATCCTATATTTGATTGTTTGGTGTTTAGTGGTTACGTACTGTTTGTCAAGACTCAGAATTGTAGATCTCAGAAAAGCGATGTTCAGCCCTATCTGGTGGCTTAACTTGGAATCTCAGCACTTGAGAGGAAGAGGCAGAGAGAGGAGCATTGTCGAGTTCTAGGCCAGCATTGGTTGCTTGGGCAGAGTTTTTTTTCCTTGTTAGTCAAGGCAGCACTATTATATCTACATAGCAGTTAAATTGTATTGGGTATGGCAAATAATCTAAAAATGAAGCCTACAGGATATATGCATGCTATGGTACATCTCTTATAACAGCCTGGAGCATCCCCCAGACTCTGACATCTAGAAGTGTCCTAAGACTAGTCCCCCAGGATACAAAGGGATCACGGTTTGGTCCTGTAGTAGAGCGTCTAATAAGGGATCATCAACAGATAAATGCTATTTGGCTTCTGAGCAGAGTTCGTTTAGCAGGAAGAGTGATACTTCAGCAGGCACAGCATCGTTATCTGCGTGCATCCTTCATTATTTCTTCTTCTTCTTCTTCTTCTTCTTCTTCTTCTTCTTCTTCTTCTTCTTCTTCTTCTTCTTCTTCTTCTTCTTCTTCTTCTTCTTCTTCTTCTTCTCCTCCTTCTCCTTCTCCTCCTCTTCCTCCTCCTCTTCCTCCTCCTCTTCCTTCTTCTTCTTCTATCGCAAGAATAGTGAGCTCTTCTAAAACGTCCAGTAGTTGTTCCGTCTAAAGGATAAGGCTCTGCATTAGGAGAAAGATGAGGCAGCCTCAGGAGGATAACCCAGAAACTCGGGGATAGGCTGGAGACTGGGGAAGTCCTGCTTTGGTTTCTAATCCCAAAGACTGGGTCTAAGCCCGCGGGAGGTCATTGTGTCAATAGCAGGTGTGATCATGATTTGGATGGAAGTTCTAAACGGATTGTTTAATCTTACTCAGACTTTTTGTGGCTGAGGATGAGTCAACATTAACTTAATTAAAACTCCACGAGAATAGCTGTGAATGAGACCGGCGCCTGGGTTGCGGACAGCGGACAGCGACCAAGAAGTCAGGGCGAGCCGCTCCCTCCCACACCCGCGCTGTTCCCGCCCCCTCTCCCCCTCCCCCGCACTGCTCCATCCTCAGCCGTGCGCCCGGCGCCCATTGGCCATTCTGACGATGCGCTTCTCCTATAAGAGGCGGCAGCTCCCATCCTCAAGTGACCCTCTGAACTCCAGTGGCTCTGAGGTGAGTGGGTGAGTGGGATAGCCCCACCCTGGGACACCAGAAGACTCCCGGTACAGACAGACGGGATCAACCTCCAGTAGAAACCAGGTGAAGTCCTATCCCTGAGGGCTCCGCTCTTCGTTCCTGAGAGCTTCTTGGGAGATAGCAGACCCTATTCTTGAGTACCTCCTGTCTGCCAGGAGCAGGCTCTGTCCCACGTTGGATTTTGGCTTTATAGGGAACCCTGTGTCTCTGTGACTTCTTGTCAGCAGGAACAAACATATTAATCTTCTTTCTTTTCCATCCAAGGGGTAATAACTCGTTTCTTCTTCCTCTATAACGGTAACTTCCCTTAAGCACCATCAAAGGAAGGGAGTCTTCGATACTAGACCTCTCTCTCAGCAGCACATCTGCACTCTGCCGCTCTATCCCAGGTCACGATCGACAGAGGCATAGGTCCTTGAGATTCAGGGCTAGTTAATAGTCCCGGTAAAGGTAACCCTGATTAAATGTAATGATCTGATTTTCAGAGGTTTTAAGTGAACTCGGTTGATGGTCCACCCTAGACGTCTTCGAACGGAGGTGGAGGTCAAGCCCCCAGAAGCCTGTGCCTGTGGGATGTCAAGGGTGGGATTCTTTTTCTCTTATAAGGTAGGGTTTCTCCCTGGAAGCCTGGCTGTCACTCTGCAAGACCAGGCTGGCCTTGAACTCACAGAGATCCACCTGCCTCTGACTCCTGGGTGCTGGGATTAAAAACACATGCCACCACTGGCCTGCTCAAGAATGGGATCCTAACTGAGTGTCTTGGGGTCACAGACTGTCACTGGAGTTCATATGTCCATGTGTTGTAGCTGCTGTCCTTGATCTTTCTGATCATCTGAAGGGAGGCAGCCTCTGCCTGGCGCTTCTGGAAGGTTCCTTTATCTCCCCTGGGCTTAAGCCTTTTTGCTTACAGTTCATTTCTACTTTATTCCCACTTCCCGTTTAGAAAAGAAAATCAGTATCCCCAGGGATTCTTCCCAAACCATTCATTGTAACTTTTAATCCTACCTTCAAACTCTGCCCCCCCACTTTCAAACACCTCACCGTGCTTCCCAGACGAGACCTCGAAGCTTCTCTTACTGGTGATAAAGCTAAGGAAAGAGTTGGCGGTGTGCATGTACCCTTCCTTCACTATGCCCTGCCAAGGCTGCTAATCAGACGGCCTTCTTCTTGGCTGGTCTTATTTCCTGTGCTGGATCTTGCACACTGCCGCATCTTTATTCAGGTGAGGATCCGGTCCCTCCTTTGAGGGTGACTCATTTTTTGAGGGTGACTTCTCAACCTTTCAGGGTGATCTCCTGCCTTTGAGAGTGTCCCCTGTCTTTCAGGGTGATCTCCTGCCTTTGAGGGTGACCCTTGCCTTTCAAGGTGATTTCCTGCCTTTCAGGGTGACCCCTGCCTTTGAGGGTAAACCTCTCCCTTTAAGGGTGACCCTTTTATCTTACCTGGCTAGAAAGTGGTTCAGAGAGGGAATAAAGGCTAAAGGGGGAAAGAGATAGAGAAAATCATGGGGTTCTAACATGGGTTTTGGGGTTGTTGAAGGAATGTCCCCAAGGCTAGGCAGATCCACAGGCAGCACTGCGGGTGCTGTGGGAATGTGGCTGTCAGCAGAGGGACCTGATTTTGGGTCACTCTGAAAGTGTTCAGGACAGCAGAAAGATGTGCATCGCCAAAGATCCAGATTAAACACGTGTCCTCACCTTAGAGCTGTATGCTCTAGTTGAGTTTACAAAGGAAACGAAGGCCTGGCCCCCTCCCTGCAGGGGCTTTATAGCATCTTAGGATATAAGACACGTGAGAATGACGCACATGGGGAAGCTACTCATGACCAGAATTTGATGGGCAGTGAGGTAGACCTTCACAGAGGTCTCAGTTCGGGGGTGAGGTTCAGGAAGACTGGGCAGAAAAGGGAAGTGCAGAGACACATCAGATTCTCTGATCGATGTGCTAGACGGTGTCTCACCTTCTGTCCCACTGCCATCTCCCACTGCCATTTGGAAAAGCCTGATCTAACACATGGGTTTTGCAGATAAAGGAATGGGAGTGGAGAGGTGGATGGAGTCACCGCTGCTGCCCCCTGCTGGCCAGTTCTGTGATTAGCACTCATTTATCTGAACTTTCAAACTTCAGATTCACCATGATTGAAGACAACAAGGAGAACAAAGAGAACAAAGACCTTTCCTCCGAAAGAAGGAGAGTGACTCTTATCTTTTCCTTGAAGAATGAAGTTGGAGGACTCATAAAAGCGCTGAAAATCTTCCAGGTATGGATTTTTCCACAAAGCCCATCTTAAAACGGGTCTTCGAAGTTCTATTTAAAATGTAAGGTACTGTCAGTCCAGTTCCTCAGAGACGGCCTATAGAAGTCTCTTAACTTGCTAACATATTGTTCAGGAAGTGTGGAACGATAGATAGCTCAGTGGTTAAAAAAAAACCTTGCATTTCTTGCAGAGAACACAGGTTCAGATTCCAGCGCTCACACCAGGCAGCTCACAACGGCCTCTAATTCTGATTTCAGGGGATCTGATTTCCTCTTCTGGGCACTGCACACCTGTGGTGCATGCACAACACTTGGGTGCACACTCATAAAGTAAATAAAATATGTTCAGCTCTGAGAAATGGGTAAGAAAGAAAACAGCCCAGGAAAGACAGACACAAATGGCTGAGAAGGAGATTGAGGGAGGAATCCCTGCTTAAACCTTGAGAGATTTCAACTAAATAAAGCATTTTACACCTAACAAAATGCCTAGCCATGTAGTATTGATATTATTTAACGACATATTAATATTTTCAAGTGACAAAGTAGCAAGTACTCTGCCATTATGTGAGCTGCCGCTGTCAGAGCCTCATTGCATATGGCCCGCGAATATTTTCAGTTTAATGTAGTGAGACTGTGGGTTACTGTGCATTTATGAGCCTTAAAATGTTCCTCCTTACAATTTTTATTTTTATTTTTATTTATTATGTGCGTGTATTTGTGTGTGCACATGTGCTCTCTCTGTGTGTGTGAGAGAAAGAGAGAGAAGAAAGAGAGAAAGAGAGAAAGAGAGAGAGTCAGAGAACAGCTTGCAGGAGTTGGTTTTCTCCTTCCACTGGGTGGGTTCTGGGAATTGAACTCAGGTTGCCAGACTTGGTTGCAGGCTCCTTTACCGGTGGAACCATTTTGCTGGCCTAAATGTTTAAATTTTTAACCCAGTAATGCCATTTCCATGAAACTGGATGTGTGTGTGTGTGTGTGTGTGTGTGTGTGTGTGTGTGTGTGTGTGTGTGTTAGGCACACAATGCAGAGGCCAGTGGAGGATTATTCCTTTCAGACATAGTCTCTCACTGAGCCTGGGTCTGGGCTGGCATCCATCAAGCCTCAGAGATTCCCGTTTCTCTTACCCCACAGTGTAGCTGCACCAGGCTTTTATGTGGGTGCCAGGGAATTCAAACTCAGAGCCTAATGCTTGTGCAGCAGGCACTTTAACCACTGAGCCATCTCCCCAGCCCCTCTCCTGCAGTTCTCCTGATGAAATATGGGTGAATCAGACAGAGCACAGAGTTTATTGAGCACTTATTATGTGCGGTGTACTGGACTCTATGTTAAGCATGTGGATCCGAACAAACCAGGCATGGTACCATCTGTCACAGAGTGTGTGATCTGGACAGGGAGGCCGACATTAAGCAAGCAGTTTAGAGAATGCACGGCTACACAGGTGTAAAGAGAGACACTAGGTCCTGTGACACCACTGAACTGGAGGCTCTAACCCAGGGGCACAATAATTTATTTCTAATAGACTGTGCACAGGCTAAGTCATGGTGCTTGAACACCACATGGCTGGGCAGGTTCCAGGTTTGTGTGCACACAAATCCTTTATTAGCTAGGTGGGCATTGGGAGTTAATGTCTCTCTGCATGTCTCAATAAAATAAGACAGAACCCTGCCTCCCTCATGCCATTAGGAATTGATAGTTAGACTGTTCGAAGTGCTTGAGGTTGTACAAAGTAAACAGTCAATAAATGTTGGCTATCGTTATCAAGCAGGTTTGTCTCCCCATGACAGGTCATTCAAAGAATAAACATTTGAATGTGGACACTGTCCTCAAAGGACCCGAGACTAGGGCTTCTGCCACACGGCAGACCCTTAGCCAACTTCCTTTCAATCTGTTTCTCTCCCTGACTTCCTTGGTGAGGAGTTATAAAACATCAATATTGCTTTCGTTCCTTCTCTTGCTCGGAGAATTCATTTGTTCTCTAATGTGAACAATATTGACACCATCTCTCTTTGTTCCTTTACCCTTTTCTCCCCAAATTTTATACTATATAATAGTATATTATTATTGCCATAGAAAGACTTAAACCCTGGGCTTTGAGTGTGCTGGGCCAGGGTTCTGTCATGTGTATCCTCAGCTCTCTGTTTACTAAGTATTTTGAGAGAAAGTCTCACTAAGTTTTCCAGGCTGCCATCAAACTCGTGATCCTCCTGCCTCTGCCTCTCAAGTAGCTAGGATTGGAGGTCTATACCAGCAAGCCTGGCTTGTATTATTATTTTTATTGTATCGATTACCTTTGGACCCTTCGAAGTATGCACCTGTATCGCTTCTTCCGATGCCATCCATTTCTTTATTGTTAGAATTTTGGTATGTGGCTTAAAAACTGGACACGTCCCATAAACTTATAAAGAAAACATCAGCCTTCCGTTCTGTCTCTCCTTAGTCTATTTTTAAAAGTCTATTTTGCATGGACAGGGCCTTGTTCTGAAGTTCAGAGTGGCTTGGAACTTCACAGCCTCCTGAGTGCTGTGATTGAAGGTGTAAACACCATGTCCAGCCAGCATTTGATACTTAGGTCTGGGCTGTGCTCATCCCCGACCGTAACCAGCCCTGACTAACAGTGTTGCTCTCACTTTGCTGTTTTCTGAAGGGTATGGTGAGTTTTCATATTTTGTTTTAATCTTACATATTCCGGGAGGGGTTTGTTTTGCCAATTGCAGCACTAAAACCACCTTCTTCCTCCTTTTGAGCTAGTTCTGACAAGTGTTGAATTATTATTATTATTATTATTATTATTATTATTATTATTATTATTATTATTATTATTTTACTTCTAATGAAAATATTCTTCTCAAAGGTGATTAGCATTTGAGGCGGGTCCGTGCAGTCTTTACCTTCTGCTTTCCACAGGAGAATCATGTGAACCTGTTACACATCGAGTCCCGGAAATCAAAGCAAAGACATTCAGAATTTGAGATATTTGTTGACTGCGACATCAGCCGAGAACAGCTGAATGACATCTTCCCCCTGCTGAAGTCCCACACCACTGTCCTCTCGGTGGACTCGCCCGATCAGCTCACTGTGAAGGAAGATGGTACGTTTGAGACGGCAGAGCCCCACCTCGCAGAGTAAGCACCCGATGCGTGTCCAGCTTCCTATGCATTTTGAGGACAAGGGGATAAAAAGAAGCCCCTGCCCTTTTCAAAGTCCTCTTTGTGTGACAGTGAAGGGAAGACAGAGTGGAGCTGATCAGAATTCTGAGGAAAAACTATGAGGCAGCGTTTGATGGAGGTCGTCGTGAAAGGAGTCTTGAGTGTGAGAAGGGTCAAAGGTCAAAGGCCAATAATCTCTCTTAGCTCCTAAAGGACTTCTTGATTCTGAAACCCTGCTCTCCTCATCCCCCAACCCCCTCCTAAGCTCTTCATAGATCTCCCAGGGCTCGGTGTCTAACAGATATTAGACAGATATTTGAATTTGGGGGGAATGTTGGTAGTGTTTGACATCGGTGATCTGAAACCTATTATATACTACATTCATGCCACAGACAATGGCTCTGGTGATACAGAACCTTCCAAGGTTCAGATATTCAGATCAAAAAGACTGAGGCTGAGCTCTCCATGATGGAAAAAAAACCCACATTGTACTTTAGTTAAGACAAAAGATGAATGGATTCATTTAGTAACTTTATACTCCATGGAGTCTCTTCAAATACATCACAGTATTTGGGGTGTGGCCAGGACTGCCATTCATTTGCCATGCCTTCATGTCCTTGTTAAACTGTAGATTCACCTCCTCTTCTAGCTGGCAGGGAGCAGCTTCCCTGAGACTCAGTGCTCCTCTTAAAACAGAAAGAGCAGGGCAGGAAGGGTGGAATCCCTGGTCTCTCTCTTTAGCTGGTAATGGTTACCTGGGGCAAATTCTTAGCCTCAGAAGTCTGCTTCCCCCAACTGCATGGTGAAATTTCCCAGAGTGCTAGATGGCTCCTTTGATGTTTAATACACACCAACTCATATGATCACATACACACAGGTGGCTATGACCTCTGGCCTTCTTGGGCATTTATATTCATACGTGTACATGCATACACATGCACATACACACACATTTACTGAATTAAAACAATAAAAATTTTAAAGAAAATCTAAAAACTAGATGTTGAGATATGATTCTGTGCTTCAAACACAGATATTAAAATTCCTTCCCAGACTTGCATGCTGGTGTCTAGAGTTTCATTAGCCTGGTCCACCTTCACAGAATAACTAGGCATGAGTCATAAAACATTTAAATGCTTGGCCTGTTACTTCACTACAGTATCCTTCAGCACCTGGGAAATCAACCTGAAGGTTAAAAATAAATTAAAGATAATGATTTTAATTAAAATATGACTTCTAGGAATAGAGTGGGCATTTAAGCAGCGTTTAATTTCCAGCCATACACAAGTCTCATCTCATCAAAACGCTCTTGCTTCTGAATTTCGCTTTGGTTAAGACAGTCTCCTCAACCTTCAGTGGCTTTGGGATTTTATTTTACAGTTATGGAGACTGTCCCTTGGTTTCCAAAGAAGATTTCTGACCTGGACTTCTGCGCCAACAGAGTGCTGTTGTACGGATCCGAACTCGACGCGGACCACCCTGTAAATATGTTTAAAAAGTCACGCAGTACAAATAATTTAAGTCAAACTGAAGATTAAAAATTAGAGCTTTTAAAACTCGATTTATTAACTTTAATGTTATATGTATGGATGTTTCCCCCTGCGTGTATGTATATATGCCTCAAGAGTCCCTGGAAGCCAGAGGAGGGCATTGGATCCTCTGGAATTGGAGTTATGGATGGTTGTGAGACACCATGTAGGTGTTGGGAACTGAACCCTAGATGCTCAAGAGCAGCCAGTGCTCCTTATTGTGGAGTCATTTCTCTGTCATCTAGGGGCAACTATTTTTCAGACATGTTAATAGCTTGTACTAATTATACAAAGCACTGAGTTCCATTGTGGTATTTTCATACATATGTAAGATGCTTTGACTATACTCACTGTGATTGCCCTGTCCTGTTCCTCCCCCAAACAGCAAGGGCAAACTGGTGGTGAGAAAATACTTTTCTAAACAGCACTGGGATTTCAGTCTTTAGCAGCAGCCTTACCCACAGGTAGGATGGAGTCAGCAGACAAGAAGGTATCCAGCTTCCTCTGCATGGAGCTCTGCCCTGTTCCTGGCGTTCCCGTTATTAAGATAGCCCCAGAGCTGTGCAGCTGAGTGTGTCTGTAGTCAGTCTCTGCTAAAATGAGCTCGAGCCTTTGAAATGACAGTAAAGTTGGGTCAGGAAAACCCCGACCACCATGCTGCCCAGTTTGATGGGCTGATCAGGCAGTTGATGGTCGGGGAAGTTGTTTCCTCAGAGAATCTTACAGGAGAGTTGTGAGCTCAAGAGTTGGAATCCAGAGCAGTAGGCTCATATTTGAAGCTCTGGGTTCTTGGGAGGGAAGGAGAGGGCAGAATGCAATCATGGAGGCTTGCAGAGCCAACCTTCGCTTTAGGGCCTCCTGCTTTCTAAGATACATGAATGTGGCTGTGTATCACTTTAGATAGCCTCCAGTGGACCCATCTGTTTATCAGTCAATCTTACCAAGTAACTCTTGCAACAAAATGGGGTGCTCACCCCAAAGTAGCTCGCAGCCTTGTTGAGAACTAGCATGGATTAGCAGATGGCAAGATAAGATAGACGAAGTGTGTCAGAGGGCGTTAGCAAGTGGGACACACACTCTAGAGAGCAAATGCATCCGACTGAAGCCTTCAGAGAAACGTGGCATTTCAAGACTATCCCAAAAGATTTCGGTAAGTGAGAGATGGAAAGAAAGGACAGTCCAGCGAGGGCAAAGGTTCTGAGGCAAGGAAACTGGGGCGTGTCAATAGAAAGGTGAAATGCCAGCTTTACAGGCATCCACTGGCACTGATGCCCACCTCCTTCCCACTTTTTTTTTTTCGAGACAGGGTTTCTCTGTATAGACCTGGCTGTCCTTGAACTCACTTTGTAGACCAGGCTGGCCTCGAACTCAGAAATCCGCCTGCTTCTGCCTCCCGAGTGCTGGGACTAAAGGCGTGCGCCACCACGCCCGGCTCTCCTTCCCACTTTTAATGTCTGCTTTGTCTTTATTCTGATTAGATTACCATTTCTCTCAGCTGCTTCCCGTGCCTCCACCCTTGCCTCCTTCACACCCTCTAAGCTGTTATGACCACTCTCTCTCCTCTTATAGACATTACCAGTGGCTTTCCACATAGCACTGTTATTCATGGTAGCAAGAAAGTAGACACAGGGTGGTGCCCATCAACTGAGGAGAAGATAAAGAATGGCAGGCAGAGCCAGACACAAAAGGGCACAGCAGATGGATGTGCAGGCTCATGCACATAATCCCAGAATTTGGCAAATCTGAGGCAGGAGGATTACCACTAGTCTGAGGTCAGTCTGTGATATGTAGTAAGACCATGTCCATTTCACTTTGACATGGGTGAACCTCACCCAGAGTCAGCCTCAAAAGGCTTCATGTTGTATAATTTTATTTACATGAAGTATCTGGAAGAGGAAAAGCCACTGAGACAGAGACTAGATCACTGATTGGCAGGGGCTGAGGTTGTGGGAGAAGGGTGAATGAGGAAGGGATAGTATGATGTTTCTTTTTGAAACGAACCAATTTTTTTTTTCTGAAATCAGATGGTACAGTCTATGACCATCTACTACTACCATCAGGTCTACTACCCTGAACACACCTATTTGGTCTGAGATGGTCACTGGGCACAGTGACAGGCCTATTTATTTATCTGTTTGCCAAGTCTGAGCTGGGAGGGTTACAAGTTTCAAAGGCTAGCCTGGGTAACTTGGTAAGATGTCTCAAAATTGAAAACAAACAGAAATATGATCGTGGTTGTTAATTTCTCTGAATGGTTATTTGATGGCATATGGGCTGTGTCTCAGTATAGTTAGTGGTTAGTCTAAAGGAGATCAACGTAGCCCCGAGCTCCTTAGCAGACCTCAACCTGCAGGTTCTGGACTAGTCTTCAGCACAATCCAGGCACCGTGCAAGCACCAGAAGCATGAATCTTGTGTCCTGAACCTGTTTTCCTTCCTGGGCACTTTTTGTGACCCTTCCCTCCTCTGCCCAGCTCTCTCCACACAGCAGACCCAGCTTGGAGGTCAGCACTGGGAAGCTTAGTTCGTAAAGGCACTATTTTAAATATTAATTTCCATTTTAGTGTTATTTGCATCCCATTCTATTTACTATTGACTGTTTTTTGCTGGGTCTCAAGTGTTCTTTCTTTAAAAGACTATCAAAGATTATTCATTAATGTATGTGAGTATGCTGTTGCTGTCTTCAGACGTACCAGAAGAGGGCATCAGACTCCATTACAGATGGTTGTGAGCCACCGTGTGGTTGCTGGGAATGAACTCAGGACCTCTGGAAGAGCAGTCAGTGTTCTTAATGGCTGAGCCATCTCTCTAGCCTGCCCCAAGTATTCTAGGCAGACTTTCTATTTCTTGGTTACATCCAGTCTTACTGTTTTAATACTAATTTCTACCATAGGTAACATAACTGAAGATACAGTCAAGTGATTAAAGAAAAAACTAAGACAAGAGCTATGCACTTAATTAGGATGGTCCTTCTTTGTCACCGTAGGAGCTTTGCATACAAAGCATCATTGTACTTTGTAGCCATTAGATGATAGAGCTGTCATGTGACTGCTGACTTCAAAATAAAAGTGGTCACATTTCTCTAAGCAATCCTTGATTGTCCTAACAGTTATGTAGTTCTTTAATATCTCTGGTCAAAACAAGGAAGTGTTTAAGTGTCGTCTTAAAGTATTTTTAGTTTCTTCTCCAAGTATTTTTAGTTTCAATATTTGATTAATTTCCATTCTCAGGGCTTCAAAGACAATGTCTACCGTAGAAGACGAAAGTATTTTGCAGAGTTGGCTATGAACTACAAACAGTAAGTATGTTATAAGCCAACCCATCGAACTTTGAGATAACAAAAAGAACTTAATGGAATAAGCTATGTTTATTTGGTAGATAGAAAGTCATATAACTGTAACTACCTCACTACAGTGCAGAATTCCCTGTCTCCATCTCCTCAGTGGGGACCCTATTCCCAAGATTGAATTCACGGAAGAAGAGATTAAGACCTGGGGGACCATCTTCCGAGAGCTAAACAAACTCTACCCGACCCACGCCTGCAGGGAGTACCTCAGAAACCTTCCTTTGCTCTCAAAATACTGTGGCTATCGGGAAGACAACATCCCGCAACTGGAGGATGTCTCCAACTTTTTAAAAGGTAATACTCCCACAGAGCTGTGTCAGGGGGTCTGTTGATCTCTTTCAACTGGGGCAGTGTTGTGTATGGAGGAATGAAGTCTAGTTATGTGGAAGGTTCAGAAGCTCCCAAATGCATCCTGGAGTACTGGATCCAAGACTGGGCACCACATTGGAAAAAAAGAGTCCGAATAGCTTAGAGTGCTCACTCTCAACCTTTCCAATGTGCGACCCTTTAATACAACCTTCCCAATGTGCGACCCTTTAATACAGCACCTCGTGTTGTGCTGACCCCCAACCATAAAATTATTTTTGTTGCTACTTCATAACTGTAATTTGTGCTGTTATGAATTGCAATGTAAATACCTGTGTTTTTCCCGATGATCTTAGGCAACACCCGAGAAAGGGTCCTTGGATCCCCTGTGGAAATGGACGTGGCCCACAGACTGAGAGCCACTGACTTAGAGCATGAACACAAAGGTAGCAGAGTTGCAAGGGAATTTGGAAACACGTCACATAGTTAACTCTGAAGGACACTCTTGGGCATAATCTTGGAGATATAGATATAGGGGATGTTTTCTAAATGCTTAAACGTTGGACAAATTGGTATATATATATATATATATATATATATATATATATATATATATATATATATATATGACTCTTTTTTTTGAAGATTTATTTATTATATACACAGTATTCTGCCTGCATGTCAGAAGAGGGCATCAGACCTCATTATAGATGGTTGTGAGCCATCATGTGGTTGCTGGGAATTGAACTCAGGATCTCTGGAAGAATAGTGCTATCAACTTCAGATCCATCTCTCCAGCCCATACGATATGGCTCTTAAATAAAGATGGAGATCTTAATAGAAGACCCATGTAAAACCAGGCTTGTAAAAATGGTTAGAGCCTATCTATAAGGGTATCTGTACTAAACCTCTACACCTTCAAGAGCCTTCGAGGATGTGGTCAAGGACACAAGGGTCTCTAGCTGATGTAGAAAGTCAAATGATCATGGATCTCCAGACTCTGCTGTGCTTAAGAAAAAAATCACCATCTCCCTTTGTCTCTGCAAATCCGAGTCCTTGGTGGGAAGGGATACTTTGTAGTGCTGGCTCTGCACAGGGTCTCAGGAGCAGTAGGCAAGAGCTCTGCCCCTGACCTGCAGCCTGTTTATGCTTTTGGCTCATGTTGTTAATCTTTTGTTCCTGGCTGAAAGTGTTGTCTGAGTTTCTTACAAGACTGTTAATAAACATCTTCCCATTTATTCAACCCCTTACTTCTTATTTAAGAAACTGTACACGAAAACCTAAAGGGACTAAACGGGAAAACATTGTATCATTTCATGAAGGTAGAAATCATGTATGTGTTTCCTATTAAAAACTGAGCTTTTAGAACATCAGATATCACCAGTGCAGGTGGCCCCACGGGACTCACGCAGCACGATTGACCATGTCACAGGTGTAGTTCAGTCACGATCACAGGAAACATTTTGCTGTGGATATAAAACTGAAAGCTGCTCCCTTGGGGTCTGGAGATGAGCTGGCCACAGAGCCATTCGGCTGTTTTAAAGATGAGTGTCAGAGAGAAATCAAAATTTTCAATGAGAGAAACCAAAACCAAGAGTACAGTTCATGAAGGTATCAACACAGTCAGATATGGTGGCTATTGTATGCATGTGGCTTTTTACATTGTAAACAATTAACCTGTACTGATCAAAGTATTAGGGCCTTGGCCACATTAGCCACATGTTAAATGTTCAGTAGTGACAGATGGCTGTTATTCCATTCCATCAAGAAATGTGGAAGACTCTGTTAGATAATGTTCTGCCCATCAGTGAGGGGGAGACTTACACAGCAACTGCATGGAGCTGGACAGTCAGAGTTGTGACAGTTTAGTGTGAGGTACAGGACAGAGTACACTGTGAACTCTTGAGCTACTGAAACCTGGTAACCCCCCTATCCAAAACAGAAAAGACAGTCTTGGTATCTGGGTGGAAGAGAACCATCCAGGTGAGGTGAAAGTTAAAAAAAAAAAAAAAAAAGTAAGCCGGGCATGGTGGCGCACGCCTTTAATCCCAGCACTTGGGAGGCAGAGGCAGGCAGATTTCTGAGTTCGAGGCCAGCCTGGTCTAAAGAGTGAGTTTCAGGACAGCCAGGGCTATACAGAGAAACCCTGTCTTGAAAACCAAAAAAAAAAAAAAAAAAAAGTATAGGAGATAATAATGCTTAAAAATAGCATGGATTAAATGGTTGCAATAAAATACTTAAAAAATTAATTTATCATAATCTACCATAACAAAAAATTAAAGTACCATACAAAGTAAAAGGTCCCATTATTGTGTTTCATGCTTATGTGCCACATGTCCAAAGCCATCATCATCCACCTCTCCCTTCTTCTCCCCGACAGTCCCTCTTCTGCTTTCCTGTCACATGCATTCCATTTCACTCCCTCACTGCTCCTTCCTCCTTCTCCAAGATCCCTTCTGCCCTGCCCACCACACACACAGGGATTTGAATCTGGGTTCTGCATGTAAGAGAAAGCATTCAGTATTTGTCTTTCTGAGCCTGGCTTACTTCTCTTGCTACAAGATCTCCAGTTCCATCCATGTTCCTGCAAATGCTATGACGTCATTTTTCTTCATGGTGGGATGCAGTCTCACTGGGTATCTGTACTGCTTGTCTCTACCCATTCTCTGCTGTTGGATGTCTAGGCTGACTCCGTCTCCTGGTCATTGTGACTAGTGTAGCAATAAGCATGGATGTACAGTATCTATGTGGTGTGTTGATTTAGTGTCTGTGGGGACTATGCTCAGGAGTCATCCGCCTCGAGTTCTATTTTAGTTTTTTTTAAATTTTGGAGAAACTTACACAATGGCTGCCCCAGTTTACATTTCCACTGTCAGTGTGTAAAAGTTAAAATGCTCTCCGTATTTGAAGGAGGGTGCCAAGTGTAATCTAAGTCCTCCTGAATTTTTGTTCCACCGTTATCACCTCCTGTGGTTCTGGTTCTTGAGAACATTAACCAGTGATTCATACCCGTTACAGTAATGAGAAGAGTCCTTTTGTAAGTGTGATGAGAGATGTGGCCTGTAAAACGTTCTGACCCTGGGATGTGGTTCGTGATGCTTAGCTTCCTGTGGCATACATAGGCTACGTTTTAATTTCCACATCCCTTGAAAGCACTACCTGGTGCCACTGGCCGGTGTCAGCGGTCTGTTTGAGAGGAATGTTTTCTGTCTTCTCCTTTGCTTTGCAGAACGCACCGGGTTTTCCATCCGTCCTGTGGCTGGTTACCTCTCACCGAGAGATTTCCTGTCAGGGTTAGCCTTTCGAGTCTTTCACTGCACTCAGTATGTGAGACACAGTTCAGATCCCCTCTACACTCCAGAACCGTAAGTACTGATGCTATTCATTCATCAAATTGTTATTTATAGTAATGGTACCCACTTTACAAGGCATCTTGTAAGTATTCAGTAAAGGAGCATCTGTCAAGCCTTTAGAACAGAGACTGGCGTGAAAGTGTATTCTATAACATATACAGCCAGTTATTATTATTATTATTATTATTATTATTATTATTATTATTATTATTATATTGTTATTATTATTAGATGTCAGATGCAGTTTTGTGCATAAGGGATGTAAAAATCAAAAAGTATTGTCTTCAAAAAGTGTGTATTTGGGGGGCATATACAGATGGTGAACAAGTAAATGTAGTATGTAGCATGTCAGATGATGACATATGCTATGGGAGGGAAATAAAACTAGGAAAGGATACAGGCAGGTACGTGGGGGTTGTTTTGGGAGGTGCAGTCAGAGAGGGCCCTCCTGAGGAAACATGGGAGTAGAGACTTGATTTGGGTGGGGGACATGGGGTAGCATGTTGTGAGGACAAGATTGGGAACCAAAGGTATTTCCTTATTCAGTTAATATCCTTTGTGATCTATTACTCCTGATCAGCTAGAGTAAAAACAAGGCTGGCTTTGGCTTGGGTTGGACAATTGTTTATGCATGTGTGCCAATGACATAGTGTTTGATACACTGTGTCTCTGTTGCAACAGTTGTTTCTCTGTGTGTGTGTGTGTGTGTCAATTGTCACAGCGTGATACACTGTGTCTCTGTTGCAGAGACACCTGCCATGAACTCTTAGGCCACGTTCCTCTCTTGGCTGAACCCAGTTTTGCTCAATTCTCCCAAGAAATTGGCCTGGCTTCTCTTGGAGCTTCAGAGGAGACTGTTCAAAAACTGGCAACGGTATGTACATCTGGAAATAGCTGTCTAGTCCAGTGTTCTCCACTGGGTGTGGTCAGGCATTTTGAAGTCCAGCCATTAGACAAGGCAACCACTAGAAAAGTTGCTTTTGCTTTAAATGTGTATGAATTTAAATAATGCTAAAAGAAGATATACAAATTTAAGGTTTCTCAAATAAGAATCTCAGCTTTAAAACAAAACAGAGACTCACAAGTTTGCTTTAATATACTAGTTTTTAGATGGAGAGAGAGAGAGAGAGAGAGAGAGAGAGAGAGAGAGAGAGAGAGAGAGAATGGTATCTTATCAGTCCAGGAAGGAAGGGCGTTTTTAGGATGAGGCTCCAGACATATGAGAAGGGGTTTGTCACTGCTGGGAACAGCTGAGGGTGGAGGAGGGGTGTGGAGTAGGCTAACTGATTCTGAAGCTGTGGTTTGGGGATGCTATGGGTCTCTGAGACCTTTTGTGGAGGCCTTTGGGACAAAATTATTCATAAGTAAAAGATCTAAAATGTATTTTTAATGTGACAGACAGGCTCCGATGCCACATTGAGTCTGAACTTTAAGCGACCACCATGTGCTAATTGAGGGAGTTTAAAGAATGCCCACATGTCTTTGAAAAGGAGATTCAAATGCCCAGCCCTTTTCTAGCAACATAACTGTGTAAGCCGAGCTTTCTTCATATCCTCAAACCTAAACAACATATTGCAAAAGGTTAAATACAGAAACAGATATGGTAGTCCATCTGCCATCTCATCAGACATTAAATAGTGTCTAGCCAGACACGGACAAGATGTGAACAGCGTTGGCTCAGCTGATGCAGCCACTCCACACTGTGAATCCATAGGATGATAATTGTAAAAAAATTAAAACCAGGGCCAGCGAGATGGCTCAGTGGCACCAAGCATGGTGAGCCAAGTTCCACCCCAGAGCTGAAGGAAAAAACCTACCCCACAAGGTATCCTCTGGCCGCCTGCAGGCATGTGCACACAGACAAATAAATGAAAAAGTAATTAGATATAAATTTAAAAGATGACGCTGGAGAGATGGCTCTATAGCTGAGAACATTCTTCTTGCTCTCCCAGAAGACCCGGGTTCTGTTTCCCAGCACCCAGATAGCTCACAACCTCTGTAACTCCAGCTCCAGGGAATCCCATGCCCTCTCTGGCATTTGTGGGTGCCCACACACATACACACACATACATAAGAACAATGAAAAAACAAATTAAAGAGATGAATAACTATTATAAAACAATGCCACTCTTCTGTTACAGTTTTGTAAAATGTACTTTCATGTCATGTGTTCCTTACATGACACACTCTGGTTTTTCTATACTCAAAGTTTATTTTTAAACAACTAAATCGTTTTTGTTTTAACTTTAATATGATCAACACAGCTAGGGTTACATATACACACAGAGAGATTGTTGGACTCCATAGTAATTTTTAACTGTATATGACAGTCTTTACATCAAGTTTGCAAAGTCCTGACTGTAAGGGACTTGGGGTCTAGGCTGGAGGTGTTGGGCTTGATTCCGGGTGTACTTTGGGCCAGGGACTAAGAAATGGGATTTGTTTTGGACTGAGATGCTCAGGATATGAACATGATGCTGACTTCGTTTTGCAGTGCTACTTTTTCACTGTGGAGTTTGGGCTGTGCAAACAAGATGGACAGCTGAGAGTCTTTGGTGCCGGCTTGCTTTCTTCCATCAGTGAACTCAAAGTAAGAGTCATCAGACTGCACATAACTGTGTCCACCAACATGACAACATTGCTGGAGGCAGAGCTTGCTTCTGAGCAAGCACTTACTATGGAAAATGTTTTAGGTGGCAGTAAACATCATTTGAGAACATTTTTTTTCCTACTCTCTCAAATTTCTAGAAAAAATGTGTCTTTTAAATAGGAAGTGTTTTTTAAAACTTTGTACAAGTTTCTGGGATATAAGCAGTAAGTTCTGTTCAAAGTATGGAAGTGAAATCTATTCACTTAAGAAAGTAAAGTGCTACCAGGCAGTGGTGGCACATGCCTTTAATCCCAGCACTTGGGAGGCAGAGGCAGGTGGGTTTCTGAGTTCGAGGCCAGCCTGGTCTACAGAGTGAATTCCAAGACAGCTAGAGCTATACAGAGAAACTCTGTCTTGAGAAAAAAAAAAAAAAAAAAAAAAAAGGAAAGTAAAAAGGAAAGTGCCCTGGAGTGAGACAGATTAAAGACGCTGTCCAAGGTACTGTCTTGTGTGAAAGAGGCTGCTCTCTGGTGGTGGGTATAAGTCAAGGATAAAGGTGACTAGTGGAGGTAAACAGTAGGTGCCATAATACATAAGTAAATAACTGAATAAATAAAGATCCTTGGGTGCCTCCTATGTGATACACAGAATTAAAATAAAGCCACGGAGATGGTCTTGAGTCATTTGCGGGAGACAGCAAACTTGTTTTGTTGGGCAAGACTGGATGATGCAGACATGTAGGAGGTCAGTCTGAGGGTGCAGTCAGGACCCTTGTGTAACTCAGATCAGAGGTGCTAGCCGCTGCAGCTTTGTGTTCTGTGAAGACAGGCAGTATTTGACTGTCATTCTTTGTTCCCAGCATGCACTTTCTGGACACGCCAAAGTCAAGCCCTTTGATCCCAAGATTGCCTGTAAACATGAATGTCTCATCACAAGTTTCCAGGATGTCTACTTTGTATCTGAGAGCTTTGAAGATGCAAAGGAGAAGATGAGGTAAAAAAATTGCTGCAAAAGTAACATCCAAAGATACAATAATCACAGGTCTGAGCAAGTAGGTAACTGGGAGCCTGCCAAAAACTGTCTATTTGGGACATGTCTGTTGTTTAGAGAGGGTTAAATATCACAGATTCAGTAGTCACA
Source organism: Mus minutoides (assembly GCA_902729485.2). Taxonomy (NCBI): domain Eukaryota; kingdom Metazoa; phylum Chordata; class Mammalia; order Rodentia; family Muridae; genus Mus; species Mus minutoides. Next base: position 1,009,109 of record LR755131.1, read on the forward strand.
TGTGGGAGTGAGATACATTGAGAAATTGGCTCCTCCCCATTTCTTTCCAGCAGAGTTTATAGCTTAGTAGGAAAAAAGAAAAAAGAAAGTAGACAGATGCTGTAATATGAAAAGTGGCAAGAATAGAGACCGAGAGGAAACACTGTCTTGCCTCTATTGGTCTCTTTTCCAGCTGGAGAAGTGTACAGAAATCTTAGAGACAAGTGAGACAGGTGGGGAGACTAGCTAGAATTTAGACGTGTTAAGTTTTAGGCTGAAACAGAATGGAAAAGACAAAGAGATAAGAGGCATGGGGATAGTTCAGTGCATTCAGAGCTCCTGACTCATCCGCTAAGCACTTAGTCAAGAGGGAAGAATTGGAGCACAGACACTTTTTAGGAGATCCTTGCAAACTCCAGGTGAAAGTGAAACCTGGACTAAGATAGAGGTAGGAGGGAGGAAGTCACTGTGGAAGCAGGATCCAGAAAACAGCATGTGATAAAGGTTGTCTTAAAGCCACACTGTGAGAACAGGGGCAGACGACAGGGGTTGAAGATGATGCTTATCTTCCAGAGGCTTGCTATGCACGGAACCAAATAACAATAGCAGCTGGGGTTTCTCCAGCACAGATGGCATCCTTGTGCAAAGCTGTAGTGGTCCCTGCTGGGGAGAGCAGATGGATGGGAACCTGGATACCATCTCCAAGCATGTACACTTGTTCTTGGCTGTGCTGTTATCCTTGGGGGTCCTGAACATGATTGTTTTGTAGGGTACCATGTAAGAGATTGGCTTGATAAAGGGGGCAGATTTTAAACCTTGAGGAAAGGGAGAATTCAAGTCATTTGAGAGGACCCTAGACACTTTCTAAACAGAAAAATCACACAAGTACAGGAAGGTAGGACTCTCCCCACTTCTCTCTCCTCCCTCTTTTGTTATGTAAGGCCTAGCAGAGAAGTCTGTTACTATGTGGTTCAGTATCGCCATTATCTTCTGACAGATAGAGGGACTGGGTTAGATGTTCTTAGTGAAACCAAGAGGTCAAGAGATGGGTTGTAGATCATTTCCACAGAATAAGACATGGGATTAATGCCCAGTATGGAAGGACGGAGAAGAAGGAAATGGAATGGGAGAAGAAGGGGGGAAGGGGAGGGGAGAGGTAGGGAAGAGGGAGATGCACTTCATGCATACTTTCTCATTGAGGCTACAGTGGGAGAGGCTGTTGGGACCTCTGCTGTCATGACAGAGAAAGCAGGTGTGTGTGTCTGTGGCTATGTGTATGTGTCTCTGTGTATGACTTTGAGTGTGTGTCTGTGTGTTTGTCTGTGTGTGACTGTGTGTGTCTCTGTGTGTGTTTGTCTGTGTGTGACTGTGTGTATCTGTATGTGTGACTGTGTGTATATCTGTGTGTGTCTGTGAGTGTCTGTGTGTCTGTGTTTCTGTGTGACTAGGTCTTCTGTCCTATGTTTAGTTTTGTCACCCACTATCACAGAAATTAACACTCCCTTCCTTGTCTTAAATAGAGAATTTGCCAAGACCGTGAAGCGCCCGTTTGGAGTGAAGTACAATCCGTACACACAGAGTATTCAGGTCCTCAGAGACACCAAGAGCATAACTAGTGCCATGAATGAGTTGCGGTATGACCTCGATGTCGTCAGCGATGCCCTTGCTAGGGTCACCAGGTGGCCCAGTGTGTGATGGTTTCCAGTGCAAGTCCAGAAAGCCTTTGAGCATCAGTCTAGAGCCAGGGCCAGTTCTTGCTTCCCCTGAAGACATGCTTGGGGAGGGACAACAGCCAACAGCTCCCAGCTTACAATGTCTCTTGCCTCTTTCCATATCCAATCACTCACTGTCTCTGAAAATGCATACCTGGAACTGCTTATCTTCTACTTCTGTTTTGTCTCCTGGCACCTGCTGAGGGAAATATAGTTCACGTGCCACATGATGCCCAGGACACACATTTAAAATATTCTATTTCATTAAAATGTAATTGAATCATTCTCCCCCTTCCCTTTCTTCCCTCCAACCCCTCCCTCTCAAATTCATGACATTTCTACTGAATGCCCATCTTTGATGGGTGAGTTGTCTGACACTGGCCGGAGCTGGACTCATTGTGATGCCGTCTTCCCCAGTCCATCATTAGTGGATGGCCACTCTGGACGCCATGATGAATGTATCTGTTACCTATCACTGACTGTGTGACAGCCCAGGCACAGTCACACACTAGGGAACTCGCTGAAACAGAAGTCCAGATGGCTTTGTGCTAGAGCACGGCTGGTAAAGAGCAAGCTGGCTTCAAGTGCTGTGTCAGACAGGGACGTAGAAATCACCAAGACTCAGCCAGTGCTTCCTGGCACGTTGTTTCAAGGTGTCACACTAGGACATGGTGAGAAGGTATGTGTGTGGGGGGGCGGGGCAGAAGGTAGAAAATGGGGATGGGAATGGGGAAGGACCAAGGAGAGCAGGTTGTATCTGAGACTGTACTTATTTGAGGGAGGGCTGTGAGGATTGGAGCACAGGTGGTATCAACATAAGCAGTGGTGTTGGCATAAGCAGTTGTATAAGCTTTTCACTACTGTAACAAAGTGTCAGGGACAATCAGCTTATACAGAGAAAAGGTTTCTCTTGGATGCTTTGGTCAATTAAAAGTTGTTCCTGTGGTTTAAGCCACTGGTGAAACAAGGCATGATGGGAGAATGTGGCAGAGCAAAGTTCATAAAGCTATACACTTCATAAAGGATGGAAAGAGAAAGAGTGAAGGATTTTAGAGAAGGGAGAGAGGGAAAGAGAGAGGGAGGAGGACACACACACACACAAAGAGGGTGAGAGAGAGTCAGAGACAGAGACAGAAAGATCCTACAGTTCAGTTTAAGAGTTCACTACCAGGGTAAGAGAGAGGGCTCAGCAGTTAGGAGTACTTGTGTTCTTCCAGAGGACCCTGGTTTGATTCCCAGCATCCACACTGTGGCTCAAAACCATCCATAACTCTAGTTCCAAAGGATTCAATGTTTTCTGTCCTCCATAGATAGCAGGCAGGCATGCAAGTGGTGGACAGATATACATGAAGCAATACATCCATACACATACAATAAAAATTAGAAGACTCTACCTCTGCTTTTCACATTAATAGTAAAATTATATATCATTGAACAGGCTTCATTTCAAGCCCACTATATATATTTTACACTAGATTTTTGTTTGTTTGTTTGTTTTTCGAGACAGGGTTTCTCTGTATAGCCCTAACTGTCCTGGAACTCACTTTGTAGACCAGGCTGGCCTCAAACTCAGAAATCCGCCTGCCTCTGCCTCCTGAGTGCTGGGATTAAAGGCGTGCGCCACCACTCCTGGCTTTACACTAGATTTTTAAAAACACCTTTTAAGGATTCAGAGGAAACTATTGAAAGCTGCACTTCACCCCATGCTATACAAGGAAGTATAATCCAGCCATCTCAGATCTTTAGAAACATACCCACTTTAACAGCTAGTGAGCACGCATATGTCCACAAGTAGATATATTAGCTCTGAAATCACCTGAAGTACAGACCAGCTAGCTTACAGCCTGCTTGATTACCAGGGAAAGCACTATAAAGAAATCCTACCGACACCAAACAGAGAGTGCCGTCTGCTGTTTCTGGTTATTTCCATCAGACACTGGTGGTGCTGAAGAATCACTTATTGGCTTTTTAAATGGTTGTGCTCTGACTAAAGCACTTTAAACAGTAAAGCCACAATCTTACCGTTTGTAACTTCAGGACAGAAATAACAAGTGACGGGCTTGACTTTGTCTCTGCTCTGCTTCTGTGATGTTTGGCAAATCAGGGTTCCAAGAGCCTCGGAGTTTTCAAAACACCTAAGAACCTTTTAATAGTTGTTCAAACACAGGCCAGACTCAAAGCAAACGCAAGGCTTGCAATTCCTTCCCAGAGAGCCATTCCTTGACAGTAGCAGTGTGTTTGACTTTTTGAAGAAAACACAAATGCTAATCGTCAGAGTGCTTTCGTTCCTTAATCTCATGCTTTGGCATTTGGAATTACATAAGTAGCGAGATGCAGCAAAATGCACAGAATTATTGCTCATTTTAAAGTTGGCTTCCAAACCAGAGAGAGAAGAAAGCCAGGACTTCTCAAAAGCACTAAATAACTGAGACCGTATGTTCATTTCCAGGAAGTGGATAAAAAGATAACAGGGGTCCGGTTCACTCTTCGTGTTACAGTGCCGTATACATTTATAATTTAAGAGTTTGTTGTTCCATTGGGTAATAAACTTAAAGTTCATGATCTCAAAAAGTGTTTTTTTTAAAGCACATTTAAAACTTTTATTTTATGTGTGTGGGCCCCAGGACTCAAACTCCAGTTGTCAGGCTTGGCCACAAGCCCCTTTATTTGCTGAGCCAGTTTTTTGCCACTCCCCCCCTCCATTTTTTTTTTTAAAATCAAACACATTAAAAACAGTTTCAATTTTGTGTTCACAATGTTATTAGTTTAGAGACTGTAGCAGTGGTGATGGTTGGTACAAAGAATCAGCCTTCCGGGTTAGACAAAGTATGAACCTGCCTCAATGAAACTCATTACTTGGTATACCACTTTAAAACATTTTACAAAAAGAAAACACAAAATGTACAATAAAAAATATACATCACTCTACTTCTTTAAAGTGTGTATTTATAAAACTCTATAAAGCTGAGCATACCTGGCCACCATCACTATTTCTTGGGAAGCTTTCTTTCTTGTGTTCCCCACCTGACCATGAACTACATCCCCTGCGCTGAGTTACCAGAGAGAATCATGTCATGAGAAGGCTCTCTAAGAAGCAGATTCATGAGGCTGAGGAGACGGTCCGTTAGTGGAGTGTACTCACTTCTCCTGCACAGGACCTGAGTTGATGATTCACAGCACCCACATTTGGCAGCCTACATCTGCCTCTAACTCCAGCTCCAAGGGGTCTGGTAACCTCTTATGAACTCCAATATCTGAATTTCCACATGTAAAAAAAACCATTAATGATGGCTGTTTTAACTAGGATTCCCCCAGAGCTTCTGGATGATTCTCTCTCCCTCCATAGAAAATGACTGTTGCGTCTAACAGTCAGTGTGTTTATTATGGCAAGGGAAGATCTTCTTGGTCCAACGGGGGATGGAGCCAATGAGAAGCCCAGCTCCAGCTTGGTGAGGCTGGTCTACTTCTGGCTCGCCTCTGCTCTCAACAGTGTAGCCCTTTAGGGATCCCACCTAAGTGTGCATCAGGGGGCGTGACTTCTGCATCTGTCCCTAATTCAATCACCCCAGTACTGTAAAATCAATGCTCAGTATCTCAACTGCTGCTCTCAATCCACATTCTTAGCCTCTTAGTCGTTGCCAGCTAATGAGCAAGTGCTTCAAGGAAGGGAAGAGTGCCTGGTATAATCTCTGGTCTTCTTGTCATAGCCCCTTGCGTTCCTGTTGCTTTGAAAGCTCTCCAATGACTTAAAATATATCTAAAAACTCTTTTCTGAGAGCTGGCCCTGACCCTCACTGGCTGCAGTTCTTGAAAGAATGGGCCTTGAACCTCATATAGGCAGCACAGTAGAGCTGGCCCTGGTGGCAGAGGTGTGGGTGAACTGGCCCCAGGGACATGAGCATGAAGAATATGGCCCTGACACTCATAGGCTATGGGCATGGGGGTAATGCCCTTCACATCCTTGCCCCTTGCCACCCGTATCAGTTGGGAGAGCTGGCCTTGGGGTCATGAGAGCAGGAGAGCTGGCCCTGCCCCTCATGAGTTGCAGCACTAGAGAAAGTGGGCACTGCACCTCCACTGGGTGACACACTAGAGCTGGATCTCGGTGGCATGGGTGTGGGTGAGCTGGCCCTGAAAGTCTGAGAGCTGGAGAGGTTGCCCACTGCAGCTTTGTGTGAGCTAGCTGGGGCAGTGCTGGAGAGCCATCCTGGTGGTGTGGGTGTGGGAGAGCTGGCAGGGTGACCAACTCAGCTATCACCCAGGCCCAGATCTGGGTCTTTGAGTTGGCTCACACCACCATCTATCCCATCCCCCAGCATCTCTTGATAATGATGTCTTCCTCTGCCTGGGCTATGGATTTCACCTCCATCAGTCTCTGGGAATCTGGTGGCCAACTGTTCCATGGGTGTCATTTGATCCCTATAGATTCTCTCCAACAGTGTCTAAGACTCTGCCAATTTGCTTATGGTGACTTTGACAGAACTCCCATAGTCTCTGGCTCTGACCAGCTCTCAGCCCTGTCTGGTGGCTAGCTATCATATTTCTCATCATGAGAAATCCTCCAATCTGAATGATTTCTTGGTCCTCCTGCACCATCTTTCCTTGGGCTTGGGATAGTGGGATTCACATCACACTGTCACACTGATATTGCAGTGATCAAGTAAGTGTCCTATCAGGATCCTTTTCAGTCTCTCTCATCTTTTTGGCAGGAATCCATCCAGATTTCTCAAAACCTGCACTACAAGTTCTGGTTTGGTTTCTCTCCTCCCAGGTCCTTCCTCATGTTCTCTTTTAACACCTCCAACAGGAAAAATTGAAACAAACTCCCAAAAGACAAAATTTGCTGTCTTAGTTAGGTTTTGCTGCTGGGAAGAGGCACCATGACCAAGGCAACTCTTATAAGGATAACATTTAATTGGGACTGGCTTACAGGTTCAGAGATTCAGTCCATTATCAGCAAGATGGGAGCAGGGCAGCACTTAAGCAGACGTGGTGCAGGAGATGCTGAGAGTTCTTCAACTTCATCTGAAGGCTGCTAGTGGAAGACTGACTTCCAGGCAGCTAGGAGGAGGGTCTTAAAGCCCACATCCACAGTGACACAACTAATCCAACAAGGCCACACCTCCAAATAGTGCCAATTCCTGGGCCAAGCATATGTAAACCATCACACTCACCAAACCATAACAAGGACAACCCAAAACACGCATGAAACATGGAGTCTGCTTTATGTTGGTCAGCTACTCCTGAGCATGGGACCTACCCAGGAGGGTGATTGATACGCCCAATCGTTCCATTGGAGAAAACTGGTTTTCTCTTTCCCACGAAGTATCAATTGCAAGTAGCTTCTTCGTCAGGGATGGGCCTTTGTGCCCACTTCTACTCCTCAGTGCTGGGATTTTGTCTGGAAAACAGAGAGACTGTGACAGCATGCATAAGACCTGCACAAATCCACCTTACTTTGTAATGTGCAAGTTACTGGCATTTCTTGCTTCGGGAACTGCTGGTAAGACACCTTTCCATTATACCCTGCTGCGACCTCCTATTAGAACAGGCTTGAAAGAAGCGATCAAAATGGCAGCAGCAAACCGGTGAACAGCACATGGAACCTCTCACGGCTTCTGGAGTAAGAGCAGCTTTGCCTGGCTTGTCTGTATCTTTCTAAGCACCACCACCCATCTTTTCAAGAAACCACAGTCTGGAGGAGAAAAGACCAGGGGGGCTTCCCTCACAAGACACAGCAGACAGTAACATGTCAGTAGCATGAACAGGTGAGACCTAGACAGTAGCTTCCCTGACATACTTTCCAAAGGAAGGCGAGGACTTGAGACCTGTCTGTACCAGAGCTACGAATGCAGATCATCACCTTAAATGGGACATGATCTTTTTGTCCTCCTTCCAGATTCCAAATTCCATTTCCCCCAGTGTGCACTGGTACACTGTATTATTAAACTCCACCAACATCATGACAACGTTGATAGAAAGCGGTATTATATGAAAATCTATCTTGGATGAGAATTATCTATGCTCGTGATTACGGCAGATAGTGCAGGGCTGCGGAGAGTAGGGAGAACGCAGGGGCACATCAGACAATAGCCAGCCCCAGTTGTGTCACCAGTAGTGGGTTTCCGCCGTGGAAGGCTAATACGGCTCCCCAAGACTCTCGGGTTCCCAAATGCACATCGAAGAGGGCCAAGGTAGCTTCGTGAAGACTCAGGACTGGACCCTTCCCATCTTCAGCTCAGGTCTCTTCCCACCGTGCTGTGGCATCCCTGTCAGGTCATCTGCTTTGGGCAGCTTTGGACAGGTGGCGAGCTTTCCGGATTACTTACTGAACATGGTGCAGAATTATGAGTGTGGGTGTAGTAAAGCTCCTCCTGGTGTGTTCCCTGGCGGCCTCGAAGGAATACAACCAGTGCTTTGGTTGAGTCCCGGCGCCCCAGGGCAGGACCATACTCAGCTACGCCTTGCTCCAGTCCACTGGCCTCTCCTAATCCCTAATTTTACCCCGCCTCCGTCCCGCTGACCGCGCCCAGCTCCCGGACCCGCCCCGCCCCTGGCCTCCAAGGCCCCGCCCCGCGTCAGCCCTCCCGGAAGAGCCGGCGGAGCGTGTGCATGGCGCGGGAGAAATGCGCCTCGGAGGCTGTCTCTACCGCTGTCGTGCTCTTCGCCTGGGTACGTGGCTCCGCCCCCGGGCTAGGGCAGAGACTAAGGGGCGAGGAGACCCGGGAGCTCCTGATGTCTGCGTGGGTGGCGGGGAGCTGGGAGGCGGTGGCCCGAGCTAAGGTCCTGGATTGGAGGACCCTGGGTTGCCGCAAGGAGGAGAGGGTGCGGAGGGAGGGTCTCCCCGCAGTGCCTGAGGGGCCTACTGCTTGCTGTGGGATGAGGACCCGTGGGATGGGACTGAAGCACTTCGGGAGGACCCTGCATCCAGAGCAGAGCATCCATTCTGGGAAAGCCCTTGGCCGCCAGACTGCCTAGAAAGACAGCGTGGAGGCTTGGCAGAGAGATCTCGGTCACAGAGCTCGTGGAGCCACCTGTGTCATTGAACCTTCCTTTTGCTTGGAGGATGAAAGGCTCCTTTCCAGCGCCATCATCCCGGGGAGCGTCCTGTGGATGTGAGGCCTGTGGAGTATGGCCGGCGCGAGGCAAAGACCCTGCGTATTTGCTGTTACTCGGCTGTGACTGGATCTTTTCTCTTCTGGGGGCGTGGAAGTCTGGGCTGGGCAGGTTTGACACTGCACTTTGAGAGACCTATGGTCATCCTTCTGTGTGGTTGGAGAGGAGGCTTTATACTCACGAATGTGGGGGACATGCGTGACAGCAAGCATATATCGGGTGTTGCTGTTCTTAGTATTAAATACCAAAATTGTAATGGAAATGCATGATTTGTTAACGGCAGTCTCCTTGACTACAGCGGAGGTGTTGTGAGAGTGAGTACTGAGCTGGTGGTGTTCACATTGTCTCTCTTGGTGTCTGGCATCTTGTAGACCCCAGGGAAATATTTGTTGACTAAAGAAAGAAAGAATGAATGAATGAACGAATGAAACGAATGAATGAGTACCTATGTGCACAGCCATCTGTTAATGTTTGGGAAATACATAGCTATTCCCAGTTCTTGTGACAGAGGAAGCCATAACAGCTATGTTTTTGCCAAAATTAGAATTTATCTATATACCTTTCACTTGTTGAGTGTAAGGCTGTCAGAAAGGAGATCATGGGTTGGCCGGGCTGTCTGGCTCAACTCTTTAAAGTAGCACTTGAACTAGGGTTGGCAGCGGCTGGGGGGCCGTTAGTAACAATGTATTGCTGTCATTTTCTAGCCTGGAGACTGCTGTCTTTTTGGACAGAGGAAAAACATCTGATAGGAAAAGCCTTTCAGCAGTGGCCTTGAATGGACCGAGACAGAAACAGGGCTCATCCTAGTGTGTTTGGAGGCCTGCTGGGGTATTCCTCCTGCTGCGTAATCAGGGAACACGTATTAGTTGGCCTCCGCACAGGCTGGGTTCTTAGACAATAGATATTTATTTTCTCGGTGTTGGAAGTTGCAAGTCCAAGATTAAGGTGTGGACACTTTAGGTTTCTCTAGGGTCTCAGGTGGCTGTTTCTTTGTGCGTGGGCATCCTTGGTGTCTTGGGAAGAGACTAGACAGACTGGATTATGGTCTGTCTCATCATTTAACTTTAATTACCTTTTAAAAGGTGTGTCTCCAAATACAGTCATGTTCTGATATGTCAGAGGCTTTGACATAGCCGTTTTGGAGGAACACAATTCATCTTGTCCCAAGTGGTTTTGTGTGTGTGTGTGTGTGTGTGTGTACATGCTGTGTCTGGATCCTTTGTAAAGAAGGAAGGTATACACAGTTGTCATAGGGTATATTAAAATTTCCTTTACCTAGCTTTATCCTGGGATTAGGGCCCTTATTGCACCACAGAAGTTGATACAAAGCATGAACCGGGATTGCTCTAGCCTGGCTTCTCTCTTAGGTGTTCAGCAGCCTGCAGGCCTGGTAATGGGGGTAACCAGAGAAGACAGAAACCCCAGCATATACTCTCTGGTTCACTCGGTGCAACAATGTTGTATGTGACAGTGTTATTTGACAGTGCATTTAAACAGTGTTGCATTCCAGGGTGGAGAGAATTCTGTCTGACATCCACAGTCCACCAGTGCAGTTTCAGGGTTAGGAGAATAGCTGTAAGACCAAATCCCTGCCTTCATGGTGGTGACTTTCTAGGAGAGGAGGTAGATCAGTCAAGCCAGCATTGCACTCTGTAGTGCCAAGGAATGACACAAAGAAGAGGAGAAGGGGGACAAAGCAATGGGCGTGAGCAACAGGCAAGAGCCGGGATTCTCAACCTTCCTGATGCTGTGACCCTGGTGACCCCCAACCATAAAATCATTTCTACTGCTACCTCATAACTGTAATTTTGCTACAGTTATGAATTATAATGTAGTATTTTTGGAGGTAGAGATTTGCCAAAGGGGTCACAACCCACATTTTGAGAACTGCTGGTCTAGAGTCATGTGACTTAACCTCTGGGCTGGTTCCCTATACATAACCTGTTTTCTTATGGATCCAATAAGATCTAAGGAAAGAAATGGCTTTCTAGCTCACTCATCCAATTGTGTGACTGGATCATCACTTGAGCTTCCCCAGGCCTCAGTTTCCTCATCCGTACAATGGATGCGAATGCTTCTTAGTTTTGAGGATTAAAGGTGGCTGTCTCGTGTGCAGAGATGCACTTGTGAGAACTGTATTGTTCAAAAGACCCTCTTAGCCTGTGCTCCCCACAAAGCTCATTCTTCATCTTGGAGTCCCGCAGCTCAAGGTGGCTGGAAGCACCCAAGGGGTGGGATGGTTTCCATAAGTGTGTGTTTTGTATTCATACTTTGGTAGTTGTTTTAAACCAAGTGTTCCCATTTATGTGCCCTCAAAAACAAACAAACAAACACCAAACAAACAAAAAACCCCAAAATGGTATTAAATGGTTCTACCACTCACCTCCCAAAGAACCAGCTTGGGAGTACATACTTGAGGAGATAAGAATTTCTGAAGTATTGAGAGAATTCTCCTTTCGGGTGGGCGTTAGGCTCTTTCAGGTGTCCGCTCACTATTGTGTTTGTACTTTTTTTGCCGAGATGTTACTGCCTCACTTAATGGCCTCTGTCTTTACAGGGTCTTTCTGATACATACTCATATACCTGCTGAATTCTCTGGGCCTGTTACCTAGCTGTAAGGATTTCAGATTAGAGACTTTTTTTTCCTTCCGGTGCTGGGGATTGAACCTAGGAACTTGAACATGCTGAGCAAGCACTTTATCACTCTCTCTGCTGTAGCCTAGACCCGTGTGTGCTATGTGTGTGTGGACTTGATAGTGTAAGTTCACAAGGGGGATCTGAATCTGGGAGTTGTCCAGTGCTGTATGAAAAGGCCCTTTAGCGAACTCTGTCTAGCTTTTGCTCTGGACAGATGGAATGATGAGGCTTAGGGAAGCTGCATCCTTAGCTGACTGAATACAGAAAACTCACTGCTTCCTAGTAAGGATGGGGGACAGGAGGCAAAGCGAAGCCCAGAGTGTTTCCTGCTAACACCCCCCCCCCCACTCCATCCTTACCCTTAAGCTTCCCTTTCCCAGCCTTCCTAGATCATTAGCTTTTATCAGGGGGGATCCGTGGGCTGATTCCCAAAGGTAATCGAGTCTTGGTTGGTGTTTATTGTACATGTGACACAACATGGACTCACCTGGGAAGAGAAATGTCAACTGAAGTCCTCAATCATATTGGCCTGTGAGAGATTATCTCAATCGACAGATTGTTATGGAAGGTTCAGTCCACTGTGGGTGGCACCATTCTCTAGTTTGTGGAGCAAAACAGAGAGAGTCACAGGTAGTATTCTTCATGGCTTCTGTTCGAGTTCCTGCCTTGATTTCTCTCATTGATGGACTATGACCTGGAAGTGTAAGCCGAAACACCCATTCCTTCCCTAAATCAATTTTGGTACCCTCTCCTCACAGCAACACAAAGGGAACTAGATTGTGAATGTCAAGGACTCCTCTGAAATTGTGGCGCTCACAGACGAGCCTGGCTTTTTAAGGCAGATTGCCTGAGTCAGCCTCCTGAGAATGGGTATTGAAATGTCACAGGCTCCGAGAGGTGTGTCAGGCCAGGGAGACTGACAGGGGAGAGGGATGCTGACAGCTGGGGGGGCTTCTCATCCTTGTTGGATTTTATCCCTAGGGTGCAAACAGCTATGGGCAACTTGGCCTTGGCCATAAGGAAGATGTGTTACTGCCCCAGCAACTGAGTGACTTCTCTCAAGCTGGGTGTATCAGGAGTGTCACAGGAGGAGGAGGGCATTCTGCAGTTGTCACAGGTAATTCTCACAAATGGATAGCCGCTCACTTTCGTATTGAGATATTTTTTCCTTGGATGATACCTTGCCATCCATTTCCTTTGATATTTCTCAGAGATCAGTATTTATTTTACTTTTTTTGTGAAAGAGCCAAATAACCATTAAGGGGATGGTAGCTTGTCAGAGCTTGAACTTCTGAGTTCTTTAAAGATCTTTCTTCTTATCCCCATATACAACTGAGGCTCAGAGAGGAAGGCTTCAGGTTGTAAGGTAAATTGGTGGACATGTTACAACCTGTTTAAGTTTTACTTTGAAGCCTCTGCAAGTAGGTGACATATCCCCTGCGATCAAGAACCTTACCTTGTCCCTAATTTTCTGTCCAGGTACCTAGTTCAGAGAGTGCTGAGCCTGGGTGCCACACGTGCTTCAACGTAGGGAAGGATGGTTAAGAACGGGAGCTGTGGTGTTAAACTCCCAGGGCTCACATGCCCATTCTGTGGTTCCTTAGCTCCCTGGACCATGGGGTTCTACTTTGACTTCTGCTGCAGCGATAAAATGCCTGACCAAAAGCTGAGGGGAGAAGGGCTTCATTTGACTGAATATCCTACTAACCTTGCGCTATTGCGGGGAGACAAGGCAGGAACTTGGAGCATCATCTGCATGGTCCAGAGCAGAAAGAGAAGCAAAGGCACCCTTGCCCGCCTGCTGCTTATACTTAGCTGGCTTTCCTCACGCTAACACAGTGAAGGGCACGGCCCGTGAGATGGCACTGCCCATGTTCAGATGGGGCGTCCCCGTCTCAATGAATAGTCAAGACAATCCAGAGACATGCTCATGAACCAGGCTGCTCCGGATCGTTTCTCACTAGGACACTCCTTCCAGGTGATTGATTCTAGGCTGTGTGAAGTTTTGATAGTGAACGCTAGCCAGCACACTCAATTTTTCCTTCACCTGTCTCGTGGGTGTAATAGCAGTGGATGAACTCAAGGCATTTTTAGGGCTGTATTAGGGCTTTTACAGGGCTTTGATATTCGTGTCTTCATGGACTCTTCCCTTTGTAAAGAAATGATAAAAATTATACAGTTGTACCGATATAAAGTAACAACACCCAAGTTATATTATGTATGAGTTACTGTTACATTAAAATCACCTTAAAACATTTTTTTTTTTTTTTTTGGTTTTCAAGACAGGGTTTCTCTGTGTAGCCCTGGCTGTCTTGGAACTTACTTTGTAGACCAGGCCGGCCTTGAACTCAGAAATCCGCCTGCCTCTACCTCCCGAGTGCTGGGATTAAAGGCGTGCGCCACCACCGCCCGGCACCTTAAAACAGTTTAAAATTAAGCCTTCTCTATGGGCCTTTCAGAGTATCATGGGTCATAGACGTGTGTGGAAAGGGCTTGCATATTCAGCTCACGATGGCTCCTGGCACAGTCTTAAGTGTTGAGTCGATGTTGGTTTTCTTGTGGTAGTAGATGCCCTATTTGGTGATTGGCATTTGTTACAGAGCTGAGAGTTTCCATTTAGACATTAGATTTGAGGCCCTTGGCCTGATGTCTTAATAACATTAATAACATTAACACGGGCAAGAAGCCTTCTGTCTGTGGCTCCAAGTGACTCATGGTAACTCTTTCTTACTTTGGCAGTTGTGACTGTCCCTGTGTGCTCTGACAGGGAGCTTTCTGTTTTGCAGATGGAGGAGATCTTTTTGTTTGTGGCCTGAATAAAGATGGGCAGTTGGGGCTTGGTCACACAGAGGAAGTTCTGCGTTTTACCATCTGCAAACCTCTCCTTAGTTGTCCCATCCGACAGGTGGCCTGTGGCTGGGACTTCACCATCATGCTTACAGGTAAGTTTACCCTTGGGTAAATATCGCCAAGGCCTTGGCTGATAGCAGGACAGTGGGGGGGGGGCTGACTGATTAAATAAAAGCCCCTGTGCTTTTAAAAGAGAAATCAAACACCCCCACCCAAACACCCCCACAAGTGTTCTTTATAGCCTTGTAGGGAAATTGCAGGGTGCCTGTTACAAGGAGAATTTTAACTATAAAAGAAATCAGACTGAACTATATTTGTCAGAGTCTGGAGATAGACTAGATCTTTTGAAATGGTCATTTTTAGTCCCAAAAGTTCATGAGAACTGAGTGCCTGGTCTAGGTGGCCAGGAGTGCCATTGAGAGTTGTGGGTAAGCCAGGCGTGGTGGTGCACGCCTTTAATCCCAGCACTCGGGAGGTAGAGGCAGGTGGATTTCTGAGTTTGAGGCCAGCCTGGTCTTCCGTGTGAGTTCCAGGACAGCCAGGGCTACACAGAGAAACCCTGTCTCGAAAAACCAAAACAAAAAAAAACAAAAAAAAAAAAAAAGGAAAAAAAGAGAGTTGTCCTAGTTAGGGTCTCTATTGCTGCGATGAAACACCATGACCTAAAGCAACTTGGGGAGGAAAGGGTTTGTTTGGCCTCTGCTCCCACATCACTGTTCATCACTGAGGGAAGTCAGGACAGGAACTCAAGCAGGCCAGGAACCTGGAGGCAGGGGCACAGCAGAGGCCATGGAAGGGTGCTGCTTACCGGCTTACTTAGCCTGCTTCCTTATAGAAACCAGGACCACCAGCTCAGGGTTGGCGTCTGTCTCACAGGGGAAACCTGTATGTGTCATGTTCCTTTCCCCAGACTCTACAGTGATTGTATGGGGAAGGGCAGAAAGGAGGGAGGCCCGGGGTATCACAGTACACAGTTTGTCCCATGGGAACCTGGGAAGTGGGGAGTAGATTTTCTCTGCCATTCCTTCTCTGCAGTAGCAGGCCCTGGGCTCACTGCTCTGCATGAGTGTTCTACCATTAAGGACACAGTGCGGTAGATAGTCTTCGGAATGTTCAGTCTGGAGGAATAAAAGAAGGGAAGCGGCCAGAAGGCTTTGGGCACAGGAACTCTGCTGCTTCCTCTGCTGTTTCCCCACCGGTCACAGACAGTTCACGTCTTAGATTTGTAATCTGAATGCTTGTGTTTTGCAGAAAAAGGTCAAGTTCTGTCATGTGGATCCAATGCCTTTGGCCAGTTAGGTGTGCCTCACGGCCCTCGCAAGTGCGTGGTCCCCCAGGCCATTGAGGTGAGGGCATCTCAATTTTAGCTTGCTGTTTCTAGGCTGCTCCATTTATCCTTACCCTTAATGAATGACTGGGTGGGTGGCAGGTCCTTGAAGACCCATGGAGTTGTAGAACCTGAGTTGAAAATAAGTTCTTTGGTTAAAAATCAGTTTGTGGGGGATCACTGCTGGGTGGAAATATGTTCTTCATGCACATGATAAGAGCTTTTATATGAGGGCAGTAGAGATGCACTTTATATGTGTATTGTTGATAATAGGAGCTGTGTTACAGACAGGTTCAACTAGATGCCATTTGCCTCAAGTTTAGGGTCTAGGGAAATGGCTTAAGGGCTAAAGCACTTGCTATGCAATCATGAAGGCTTTGGTTTGGGTCTCCAGAATCCATTTACATCTGGGGGCAACCAAACAGAGACCTTGGCCAGCCAAAACAAAGTGGAAAGGAGAGACCGGGTCCTCTGATCTCTACATGCCTGTGAAGGTGGACGCCAACATTTACAGACCTATATACTTAGACCCCCCCCCCTCTCTCTCACACACACACACACACACACACACACACACACACACACAGATTAGAAAAAAAGACAGTAGATTCTGCAAATGGTAGTCTAGGAAGGACCTGCAGAAATGTCATATGATTGAAAATTTTATAAAAGTCCCACTTAAAAATAAGTAAACAGCCAAAATTAATTTTTAAAATAGAAACTTTATTGAGACATGGCTCAGCTACTGTTGAATTCGCTTCTTTGAAATGTATACTTCAGTGTTTCTCAGTACGTTCTCAGAGGTAGCCACCGCTGTCATCATCTAAGTGTACAACATTTGCATCATGGCCATAAGGAAGGTTACTCCCAGTAGCAGTGGCTTCCTGTGTTCCCCTCCCCCAGTCCCTGGGGGCCACTCGTCCACCTCCTCTGTGCATTTATGAGTTCCAGCCATTTCATATAAATGCAGTTGTACAACATGTGGCCTTTGTGTGACTCCTTACATTATTTTCAACTCTTAGTAGTTAAAAAAAGATGTACTTATTTTTATCTTATGTATATGGATGTTTTGCCTGTGAAGCATGGAGTCCAGAAGGCGGCATTGGCTATTGGGTCTGGAGTTATAGACAGTTGTGAGCCCCCATGTGGGTGCTGAGAACTGAACCCAGGTCCTCTGGAAGAACAGCCAGTGCTTTAAACTACTGAGCTTCTAGTCCTTGATTCTCTCTCTCTCTCTCTCTCTCTCTCTCTCTCTCTCTCTCTCTCTCTTTAAACATACAGAGTCTCATGTAGCCTAGGCTGCCCTCAAACGCGTTATGTAGCTAAGACTGGACTTGCGCTCCTGATTTTCCTGCCTCCACCTCCCATGATGGTAACAGATATATAACCACACCCCCACCTTGCCTTAGAAACTTTAAAACTAATTTCATCTGTCCAAGCTATTATTGTTTAATGTAAACACAAATGAAACATTTATGAGTAAGGTATTTCCCGTTTGTTATTTTGTACTGAGACTCTGAACTCTGCATGATTTACGGGTTGCTTTGACTCTAATCACATGCAAGTATTCAGTATCCGCATGTAGCACTGACTGTGGTAGAGAGGACGGGGAAAGAGGACTTTTGGTGTTGTTTGGAGCGCTTTTCATGATGTCCCAAATTACAGCTTTATGAAATTTATGTGTGTCTGACTTTGCTTTCTATTGCTGTGAGTAACATCATAACTCAAAACAGCCTAGGGAGGAGAGGGTTAACTTCATCTTACAACTCCCAGGTTGTACTTCATCACCGAGGAAGGTCAAGGTAAAAATTTAAGGCAGGAACCTGAAGGCAGGGACTGGAGCAGAGATGTGGAGGAAACACTGCTCACTGGCTCCATTTCAGCTTCATGTTCTGTTGCCTTTCTTTTGCCTCCCAGGATCCCATGGGCCCAGGAGCGGCACCTCTCACAGTGGCCTGGGCTCTCCCATATCAGTCACTAGCCGAGGAAATGTCCCACTGACTTGCTTATGGGCCAAGACCTATGGAGGCATTTTCTCAATTGTGGTTCCATTTTCCCATATGACTCTAGTTTTTTGGTCAAGTGGGGGTGGGGAAAGCATAGTGTTGTAAGTGGTCCTGATGTGGATAGGAATCGTTTCAGGAATACACTGAACTCAGAGTGAGTTTCACTGCCACAGTGAGCTTCCCCGCTGCTGCCAGCTAATCCCTATACTCTGAGGGGTGGGAGATGCATTTTCATTGGAGAGTTTGAGTCTGTTTCTGTCTCATGGAGTTCAGTTGCCGCCCTGTAACCTGTTATTTGGGGGGTAATGGTTCCCAAAGCCTGTGCACAAGTCTAGTTCTACAGAGCTCTGGGTCCCCATTGTAACTCCCAGGTGCAAATAGGTGGCCTTGTAAGAACCTACATATGTTATAATTAATTTAGCTTAATTATAGTTGATATAATTAAAGAAGACAGGAAGGAACAATGGTTAAAATATGCTGGTAACAGAACACTTTGACAAGCTGTCTACCGTATAGCAACGGGAGTGAGAAGATGCACAGACTTCATTTGTGAGTGGCAGCTGCCACATGTAGGCACTGGATGCAGGTAGCAAGGACGCTAGGGGTTAAGTCCCGTCTTACCACCTGAGAGATTTATAATTTAGTGACACATGATAAATACCTGCAGTGTTCTTGTCATGATAGAAGGACTGGGCTCCTGCCTAACAGGAAGCTTAGTTAACTCTTAGAGGTGAGTTGAGGTTTCCCTGAGAAAGGAGGATGCCGAACAGGTGCCAAAGAAGAACATTCTAGGCCAAAGGAGTAGCGTGGACACGTGTACAGGAGTATAGAAGAGAGGGTCTGGGATGCTGCCAGCAAGTGCTCAGGCTGCAATAGGAGGAAAAGGTGGAAGTGTGGGGGTGGAGTGGAACCCATGGGCAGGGGAATAACATGTATGATAAGAACACACAGGGGGCTGGTGAGATGGCTCAACGGGTAAGAGCACCCGACTGCTCTTCTGAAGGTGATAAGTTCAAATCCCAGCAACCACATGGTGGCTCACAACCATCCGTAACGAGATCTGGCTCCCTCTTCTGGAGTGTCTGAGGACAGCTTCAGTGTACTTACATATAATAATAAAAAAAAAAAAAAAAAAAAAAAGAACACACAGACAGGGCAGTGGTGGTGGCGCACGCCTTTAAGCCCTGCACTTGGGATGCAGGGGGAGGCGGATTTCTGAGTTGGAGGCCAGCCTGGTCTACAGAGTGAGTTCCAGGGCAGCCAGGACTGCACAGAGAAACCCTGTCTTGAGAAAAACAAAACAAAACAAAACCACGGAGATGGGCCTGGACCACTGGTTACTTTTAGAAAAAAGAAAGGAAAGCAGGAAAGAAGATTTAATGAATCATCAACACAAACTGTATTAGCAGTTAGATTTTATTCTGCTCAAGGCTCAGGTGACTGGGGATTCCACTGTCAGAAGTATGGCCTCTAGAAGGGAGGCCAGAGACTTCTTCTTTATGTTGGTCAGACTACATCAGGTGTGATAGATTCTCTTGTGCATTGGTGCACAGGCCCTGGGCGTAATGGTCAATAAGACTCACTCTCTGCCTTTATACTGTTCCTTGAAAAAAGAGAGACTGAGGGCCAGGAGTGTAGCTCAGCATCTGGGAAGCCCTTGGTGTAGTCCCTAGCATAAACTGGACATGGTGGCGCATGTGTTTGATCCTGGCCCTTGGGAGGTGAGGCAGGGGGGATCAGAAGTTCAAGTTTATCCTTGGCTAC
>LR755131.1:1033499-1037217 GCA_902729485.2 Mus minutoides
ACGGGGGTGTGCACAGCGTGTCTAACTCCCCCCGCCCCCATGGAACAGTATAAGCCTTAAAAGGTACAGAACTGCTGCTGTCAGGCTCTTCCATCGATGATTGTGATGCTGAGTGGCCTACGCCAGTCATAGAAAGGCCAAGTGCTGGCATTCCAACCACACGAGTAGTCAGAACTAAAGACAGCAGAGCAGGCACCTCAGGGCCAGGGACCAGAGATGGGGAGAGATGAGCACGGTCAGCTTCAGTGATGCAAGATGGAAGGATAATGGCTGCTCACTACAGTGATGGTGTGGGTCCTACTGGGTTAGATACTGATGATGGTGAAGATGACCCCCCCCCTTTTTAAGATTTATTTATTTATTTTATGTATCTGAGTACACTGTAGCTGTACAGATGGTTGTGAGCCTTCATGTGGTTGTTGGGAATTGAATTTAGGACCTCTGCTTGCTCTGGTCAACCCTGCTCGCTCCAGCCCAAAGATTTATTTATTATTATAAATAAGTACACTGTAGCTGTCTTCAGATGCACCAGAAGAGGGTGTCAGATCTCATTATGGGTGGTCGTGAGCCACCATGTGGTTGCTGGGATTTGAACTCAGGACCTTGGGAAGAGCAGTCGGTGGTCTTACTCACTGAGCCATCTCACCAGCCCAGATGATACATTTTACACTGTGCATGTTTTAAAGTAAAACATTTCAAAGAGGGGCTGGAAAGGGCACTCATTGCTGAACGCCTGTTGCTCTTGCAGAGGACGCCAAGTGGTGGCTCACACCTGTCTTTAACTCTAGTTGCAGGGGAACTGACATCCTCTTCTGACCTCTGTAGGCACCAGATACACATGCGGTGAACCGCTCGCACACATAAAGTAAAAATAAATATCTGGGAAAGTTTTCAAAGGGAACAATCCATCATCTGAGACGTTGGCAGACATATCAACCAATGGTTGTATGCAGACCTGATTCAGATCCTGATGTAAATACACAGCCGCCATTTTGAGATGGTCCGGGAAGCCTTTTCCTTCACAGCTTATCCGCCAAGGAGGATGTCGCCTTGGCTGATTGCAGCTCTCCGCTGGGCTGCATTGTTCTCAGTGGTCACAGCTGCTGCTTTATAAAGCCGCTTGTCTCTTTACATTAGGAGTGCTGGCTATGGGGTGGTCCAGAGGAGCAGGCTTTGATGTTGGTGTTAGCTGGTGGCACCATGGTGTGCACATCTGCATAGGATTGTGTCTGTGCACTTCCAGTGGGGTTTGGGATGTGGATTTGTAGACCCAAGCGGCCATTCTACTGAAATAAGCCGCCGTACAGTCTTGTAGTAACAGATAGCCATGTATTTGACCATAATCTGGATTTGCCTTGGTGGGGTAGAAAGACACTACCCTGAGTGTGGACTGAACACCAGTGTTTTCTCTACTACTTATTCCCCATGTGACTTTGGCTGGATCTCAGCCTCTCTTCTGAGCCTCAGTTTTCCCATCTAGTGAATGGGTGTGGATTCATGGTCTTCAAGGTTCCTTTCAGGTTAGCTGCGAGCTTGGCAGCACTCCAGAGGTGTGGCTGTGGGCTAGTGCCTGGGACCTTTAGAGGAAGTTTTACTACTACATTGGAATTTTCTCTCATGGTCTTAGATAGTTTCAAAGACTGGATTTGTGATTGGTTCGATGGTAATCTCTGTGGCTGGTCACGGGCCTCCTGGGTAGGCCTCCCATTGGCTGAGATGGTTGGGAATTTCCCACAGCACGAGTGTCAAATGGCAGTCTGGTCTAACACTGACATACATTTTCTCTTTTCCCTTCTGCTCTGCTGGGAAGCGACTGGCAGTGTGTTCCAGTGGGGGACTGGCTTGGCATCTGCTGGTCGACGCCTGTGCCCTGGGCAGAATCTCCCACTGTTTTTGACAGCAAAGGAACCCAGCAGAGTGACAGGTGAGCGAACTCCTTATTTCTTCATCACCTTTGCTTACTCTTTGTGAGAAATTAAATAGAGCTTCAGAAAGCGAGTAAGTGGAGTTTTAGTCTGTCTATTTCTCTTTCTCTCAAGTATTTTTCTCTTCTCTTCTTTCTTTCTTTCTTTCTTTCTTTCTTTCTTTCTTTCTTTCTTTTTAAGATTTATTTATTATATATAAGTACACTGTAGCTATCTTCAGACACCCCAGAAGAGGGCATCAGATCTCATTACGGATGGTTTTGAGGCACCATGTGGTTGCTGGGATTTGAACTCATGACCTTCGGAAGAGCAGTCAGGGCTCTTACCCGCTGAGCCATCTCGCCACCCCCTCAAGTATTTTTCTAAACAGTTAGTTTATTTCATATGGATGTTTTGCCTGCTTGTATTTCTGTGTACCATTTGCATGCTAGGTGCCCGGGGAGGCCAGAGAAGGGTGTTACATCCTCTGGAATTACAGATGGTTGTGAGCTGCCATGTGGGTGCTGAGAATCAAATCTAGATCCTCTGGAAGGGAGCCAGTGCTTTTAACTGCTGAGCCTTTTGTATTTCTTAACCTTTCTAACTGTCTCTTTTGGTTGGAATGTTAGTCTTTTGGTGATTTTTGTGGCCCCAGTAAAAAAAAAAATTACTGTTTTGCCACCAGAGCCTGAGACCTATTGAGTGATAGATGGCAGGCAGATTAGGTGGAGATCAAGAAGGAAGCTCTAGATTGGGTTGTAGATGCTTGGAAGATATGACCTAGGAGTTTGGAAGCAGTATGTGATAATACTGTGAGTGTACAAGGTCTGAATCCTGGATACAAGCTGCTCACAAGGCAACGGCATAGAGAGTCAGCCGTGCTGGGTTTCCTGTATGGCCAAGGGGACAGGAATGGCCTCTCTGTACAGGCAGTCACACCGCAAAGAGACTGTACACTGTGCCTCTGTTGCCCACTTCCTTCTCCCACGAGGGAGGTGGGAATGAGTGAGGATGAGGGGGTCAGGCACGGGGTATGTCCACATGAAAACACGGTAGGTAGTGTCAGGGCCTGCGGCTCAGCCTTCTGTTGGTCAGTTGGTCAGTAGGGGCTACCCTGGGCTCTCTTTCCTCTTCTCTCTCTTCTGCTCTCAGGTCTTCTTTGGCTCTCTCTGTTCTCCACTCTCTTTGTAGGCCTTCCTGTCCTTGTGTGTGGTGCCGTTTCTGTCTCTTCTTCTCTGTAATTTACTTTTGGACCCAGTGCGCTGAGGGTTGGCTATAGGAAGTCCTGTGTAGTCCTGTGACTACACTAACCCAGCTGGGAACAACAGAGACTCAAGGGTGCAGGGAAGCGATGGATAAGAATGGGGACTTCGTGGGGAGTGAGGCACACACACACGCTCAGATTGTTCTCTCTGTGTGTGTGCACATGTGTGTGTGTGTGTGTGTGTGTGTGTGTGTGTGTGTACATATTTATGTACCTGTGTGAATGCCTGGCCATTGTTCCTCTGCCACTGTCCACCTTGCGTTCTGAGACAGGGTCTTTCACAGGCCTGGAGCTCACTGAGTAGATCACCCACTCCACTTCCTAACACTGGGACTATAAGCATGTGCTGCTATGTCTGCCTCAGAGAAGACTTTAAAATTACACTCACTCAGTGTGTGTGTGTGTGTGTGTGTGTGTGTGAGAGAGAGAGAGACAGAACTCACTTCCCAGACCTCCTACTTCAGGCACTGGTTGCCCCTGCCTGACCTGCCATTGTACCTGTGGGTAGACTCTCAGCTCTGCCACCGTACCTGCGGGTAGACTCTCAGCT
>LR755131.1:1037317-1102348 GCA_902729485.2 Mus minutoides
CTGCGGGTAGACTCTCAGCTCTGCCACCGTACCTGCGGGTAGACTCTCAGCTCTGCCACTGTACCTGCGGGTAGACTCTCAGCTCTGCCGCTGTACCTGCGGGTAGACTCTCAGCTCTGCCGCTGTACCTGCGGGTAGACTCTCAGCTCTGCCGCTGTACCTGCGGGTAGACTCTCAGCTCTGCCGCTGTACCTGCGGGTAGACTCTCAGCTCTGCTGGAAGTGCCTTTCCTTCCTCTTCCTCTGGAGAAGTCCTGGGGTTTGCTCAGGGACTGGCTCAGACATAGCTCTCTCAGAGAAGGGGACATGGTTCTCCCCTTCTGGCCTCCACTGACTCCTCTCTGTGGATAGCACCATCTTGTATCCAGTGTGAGTGGCTATTAGTTTTCTCCTGTGCCAAGGGGAAAGACAGGGTTTTGTTCTCTGTATTTTAGTACTGGACCAGTCACTAGAAGGCATAAAAGCCACTGTTTAATTTAAACAGCCATTTTTGGGATCTGCCAGGAGCATGAGCTCCGAGAAGTCTGGGGAGTTTTCTGGTGGGTTTGGACCGCTCGTCCACCTTCTTGCATTCTCTCTCCTTCACCCTGCTACCATAGGGGTCCTGGGGCGAGGACTCCTTGCTTGGTGGAGGTGCCTTTTAGACAGTCAAACAGAAATCTCTAGAAACAGTTGCAGACCAGGACTGTGTTTGCTCCAGGATGGACCATGAATTACCACAGGCTGTCCCAGCTCCTGTCAGGATGGATTGGGATTCTGCTGTGTTGCTGAAGGCAGTATAATTCAGGGAGGTAAAAGGCTTGTATTAGTTAGGGTTCTCTAGAGTCACAGAACTTACAGAGTAAAGGAATTTATTGATGACTTACAGTCTGCAGTCTAATTCCCAACAATGGTTCAGTAGTAGCTGTGAATGGAAGTCCAAGGATCTAGCAGTTACTCAGTCCCACACGGCGAACAGGCGAAGGAGCAAGAACTAGTTTCCCTTCTTCCACTGTCCTTATATGGTCTCCAGCAGAAGGTGTAGCCCAGATTAAAGATGTGTGCCATCACACCTTTAACAGGTTAAAGGTGTGTGCCATCACACCTTTAATCCCAGATGATCTTGAGCTCAGAGATCTCTCTGTCTTAATCTCACACCTTTAATCCCACATGATCTTGAGCTTGGAGATCTCTCTGTCTTAATCTTCTGGAATCCATAGCCGATATGCTATCAAGATCTCCATACCAAGATCCAGATCAGAAACTTCTATCTCCAAGCCTCCAGGTTAGGGTCACTGGTGAGTCTTCCAATTCTGGATTGTAGCTCATTCCAAATATAGTCAAGTTGACAACCAGGGATAGCCACTACAGGGCTGGACTTAGAGCTCAGAAGCAGGATCACAGGATGCACTGTGTTCTGAGGCTTTTTGGTTTGTGGGTAAGCTTTGTACAAGATCAGATCGGAAGGTTGGAGCCCTTTTGCCTTCAGCCTTCCTCAGCGGGCAGAGCTCGGGAACCTGTGCACACATTTCACAGGCATCTTCTCAGGTCTATTCTTCTGCTTCTGCTTCTATCAGAAACGTGACTTTACACTGACCTGTGCAGTTCCGTCCCAGCATTGTGAGGTTGTTCTGGTTTTCCTGCTGTTCCTATCAGTGATAGTGAAGACTGTGCACTTTGTCCTCAGTATGTGAACTTGTTCAAACCCCATGACATCACCGTCTCCATCCCGCCAAGCCGTCTGCCAGGATTGCTGCTCACGCTTGCCTGCGCTGGGTGGGGTTCTCCCCATGCTCAGGTAAAGCTCGGCCCTGGAATCCACTCTTCACGCAGCACGTTTTGGCATAAATATAGCTCAAAGCAAACAAATTTCTTTTCCAGGCCTGGAGAATTCTACAGCCGTGTGTGCTGTTGCAGGATCTGACCACTCGGCCTCATTAACAGGTGGGTACCAGCCGAATGTGCCATCCAGACGTCTGCATGCTGTGGCCTGGGATGAGGCTGAGTCAGAGTTGCGGGGGAGGGAATAGATTTTGGAGTGGGAGTTTGGTACCGCTCTAGGTATAATTTTAGGCACAATTGCTTTAGCTTTTGAGACCGTCTCTTCATTTGGAACATACTTTCTCGGTAGCTGTAAGAACTTAATTTGATGGCACGCATAAAGTACTCACATCAAGCGGCAGCTCAGTGCCCAGCCTCTGAGTTCTCTCAATTATACAGGGTGGAAAAGATTATCTTCCTCTTGGGGGAACTGTGATGGAAAGATCAAGAGCTCAACAGTCAATTTACATATAACCACGTACTGCTCAGTGGTGGGGGTGTCACTGCCTGAGTGTGTGTGTGTGTGGGGGGAAGGGGGATCCAGTCTGCTGAGCACCCAGGCTGTGTGATAGCGAACCATCATGTGGCTCGTGGCTGATGAAGTGTTAGTGAGTGAGAATTATGACCGTACAGCATACTGCACTTTCGTTTGCCTTTGAGACAGTCTCACTCGGTAGCCCAGGCTGGGTTGGAATTCACTACGTAACCCAGGATAGCCTCAACCATACTGAAATTCTCCTGCCTGAGCCTCCTGAGTGTGTGGGTTGCAGGTGTGAATGACCTGGCTAAGAACGCACATTCCTTTCTAAGCCATTTCACTGTCTAATGCAACTTCTCACACTCTCCGTCTTCCTGTACATCAGTTTAAGTTTATTGACTTGTGTTAATCTGCTGCCGCCCACTTCATGTATTTATCGTCCTGTTTTCTTTCCGTGTGCTTGCCTGCTCTATTTACCTTTATTTCTGTTTTACTTCACCTTCATCCTTATAGCTTTCCATATGACCTGTTTGTTTGCACGTATCTGTATGTAATTTTATATATATTCTCTCTTTTTTCCTGTTTCATTTCTTTGGGCTTTTTCCTCCCACCACACTAAACATCCATCTTTCTTTTTCTTTTTCCCTCCCTCCTCTCCTTCCTTTCTTCTTCCCTTTCCTTCTCTCTCTCTCTCTCTCTCTCTCTCTCTCATTTTTTTGGTTTTTTGAGACAGGGTTTCTCTTTGTAGTCCTGGCTGTCCTGGAACTCACTCTGTAGACCAGGCTGGCCTCGAACTCAGTAAGTAGATGAGGCTGGCCTTGAACTCAGTAAGTAGATGAGGCTGGCCTCGAACTCAGTAAGTAGATGAGGCTGGCCTTGAACTCAGTAAGTAGATGAGGCTGGCCTCAGAACTCCAGATTCTTTTGCTTCCCTCTCCCAAGTTCTAGGATTACAGGCATCTTCCGGCACGCTTAGCCTTCACACTGCAGTTTCCTGACTCTGTCTATCCATCAGTGTATATAGGTAACCCAGTGGCCTCTCCTCAGGATGCCACGTATCACTTTCTCACGAGGGAAGGTGTCCCGCGCCTGCACCTGTCTTGTACCTGGCACCTGGTTCCACATCTCTTGTAGAGATGATGTGATTGCAGGATGCAAGTGCCTTGCTCTGCCCACAGCCAGTGATGAAAGAGACATCCCTGGAGGAGCGAGACAAGATTAAGCTTCATTCTTTCTCTGTGCTAATTGATTTGAGATGGCTGGTGGTATGCAAACTTAGAAATTATCAAATTACCTGCTAATGTCAATTTAAAAAAATGAACAAAAACACGTGATTACTAAATTTATTATTTCCTACATGGCCACTTTATGGTGCCATGTTTAATACATAGACTGGATTTTTTTTTTTTTTGGTGGAGCTATAATTTATATATGATATTCACCACTTTAAAATGTCCATTTAATCATTTTTAGTATAGTCACAAAGTGAATTGGTTTTTGATATTTCGAAAGTGAGTTAAAAATTGTGAAGATTAATGGCCCTCGTTTCTCATCTTACTCGGGCTGTTAGCACATCGGATTCTGCTCGGGTGTTTTTTAGACCTCAATCCCCGGAGTCCTTGTAGGTTATGTAACCATTTGGCATTGCAGCAGAATTTAATTTTACCTGCTGATGCAACAGTGTAACTATCCCCATGGCAAGACAGTCTGTCTTTCACAAAAGATGGTTTAGATATTCTGAGCCACAGAGGCTCCACACCCATGACGCCTCTGGGGCTCTCCAGCGTCTACTGGGTTGACATTGTGTGGGGTGAGGAGTGCTGTCTTTGCCATCCTTGAAGGGATGAAGGCTGGAGGTACATTGTAGATCTGTAGGATGTCAGTGATGGAAGCTGTGTCACTTACACACCTTCACCTTAGAGGTGAAGAGATGGGGCATGGCGTGTGCTGTGCCCAGTGTGCCACAGCGAGGGAGTGACAGACAGAGGGAACTTGGAGATTCCCGAGCTATGACTGTCATCATCCTGTTTGGCCTTTGATGAGTTTTAGGGAGTATGAGACCACTGTAGGGCAAGCAGTACTGTGAACTTTATCAGGAACTCGGCAAACGAAAGAGGCCTGGCTCCTCGTCCCTTCACTGGCTGTGTGTGAGTCCTTGTTAGCCAGGTGATCTTGAAAAGCCATTTAACATGCCCCAGCCTTGATTGATTTATCTTTGGGGACAGTGCTGTATAATAGGATGTGAGCTGTCTTACAAAAGCTAAAATGAAATTGGTAAAATTAATCTTATTAATATATATTTTGCTTAGAATGTCCAAAATCTCATTTACTATAATAGGAACATTAAGTATGTTTTCTGCGTGCCATCTCTGTGCAGTCCGTTGAGTACTTTCCTGTGGGCCATCCAGACTTAAGGTGTGACTAGTGTTTAGTCCTACTGCAGGCCTAGGGAAGCTCACAGAGGAGCTGCAGACTGGAATCTCACTGGCTGACTTACAGCTTTGGCTTTCTTTCTGTTTGACCTTTGTCTAAAATTTTTCTTTGAATTTTTACTTTTTAGACAGGCATGTGCTCTCTGGTTGCCACGGTCACCCACCAGTTGCTCCAGTAGGCAGTGACGTCAGTTAGGCCAGCAGCCCTCCCTTCCCAGATTCAGCTGGAGAAACCGAGACTTGGAGAGGAAGTGATTTGTCCAAGGTCAATAGCTAGTTAGCAGATCCAGGAATAGCAGGCAGAGTCACTTGACTCTGCATTTGCTTCCTGCTCCTGTTACATCACCCTGCCAGTCACTTCTGCCTCTATCCTGAGATTGCTGTGAGGCTCAGATGAGCTCAGGGGCCCGCACAGATGGGCAGTGGTAGCTCATTCTATTCTATGGCCAGTGAGCACAGTGAAATAATCTCATTTAAAAAGGTTAAAGCTAAAATACCATACAGTTTTTTTTTTTTTTTTTTTGGCAGTGTTTCCTGTAGTCCAGGTTGGCCTTGAAGTTACTGTGTAGCCAAGGATGACCTTGAACTCCTAAGCCTTCTGCTTCTACTTCCAGAGTTCTGAGATTATAAGCACCAGCACACGCAGTTTATGCAGTGCTGGGGGATTGTGTGTGCTAAGCAAACACTCTGCCAACTGAGCCACATCTCCAGCCCCCAAATAGTGTGTCTTCTAACCTGTTATAAGTATTTCTTTCTTTACAAAAAGTAATATAGGCTTATATTTAAAAAAAATACAGAAAATGGGCTTGTGAGATGGCTTAGTGGGTAAGAAGGTTTACTGTGCAAGCCTGAGGACCTCAATTTGAGTTTCAGCACTCACATAAAACACATTGTGTAGAGTGGAGGTTTGGGGGTTCCTGCGGCTTCCTGACTTAGCTCCAGCTTTGGTGGAGACCCTGTCTAAGAGGAATAAGATAAAGGTAACAGAGCAGGACACATGATATTCTCTGTTCATGGGTACATGCAACTCCCCCAACTCCCAGGCATGAACATGTGCATGCATGCACACATGCACACACACACACACACACACACACACACACACACACACACACACACACACACACACACACACACGTGTTACATACGCCAGGCCTTGCTTTGGTACAGAATTTTATAAATTTTACATTAGATTGTTCTACATAAATTTTGTATCGTGCATGGCCCCACTAAATGCTGTGGTATCAGTAGGAAACCATCCCTTTTAGCTGTTTCTTTTTCAGAGTTGTCTCCTACCCTTCTGGGTCCTGTTCCTTACCTCCCATTCACCTCTCTTTCAGATACAGGAGAGCTGTATGTCTGGGGCCGTAACAAGCATGGGCAGCTGGCCTCCCTCGCTGCGTTCCTTCCTCTGCCCCAGAGAATAGAAGCACATTGCTTTCAGGATGAAAAGGTCACTGCTGTTTGGAGTGGCTGGACACACCTGGTTGCTAAGACAGGTGAGGGTGCAACAGAGAGTTCGGGGTTGGTGAGAGTAGCTGTCCACTCACTAGGACTTGGGATTGAGGACTTGGGGTGGGGTGGGAGGACTTTAAGCACTAGAAAGTGGAGGACCTGGCATCCCTTCTGCCATCGGCTAGGTGTGGCTTTTCCTTGGTGGATTACAGTTTTGCACTTGGAAATGCAAGGCTGCATTGGTGATCTCAGTCTGCTCAGGAGTCCTTGAGGTTTTGAGAGGGCATCCGTGACCGTCAACATAACTGGGAGATTGGTCCAGGGTACCTGTGAGCTTTTGCCTAGTCATGGCTGAAGAGATGCCTTTATTTTTATTTCCATCTGATCTGAGTTAAAACAGCCTCAGAAAGTATATTGGTAAATATTTCGAAGTGAGTCGTAGCTGGCATGACATCCTGAGTTAAACTTGGGTTTCACTCTCCTGCACTGTATACAGTGATTGAGCCCGCCTGTTCCTTAGGGAACCACAAGCCTGGATGGTCTGGGAATCTTTATCTTTTCCATTGGCTTTCGTCTCTCCCTTAGATCAAGCCTTTCTTGGCCATCATATTCCTTCTTGGATTTTGGCTTTTCGTGGCCTCTCTCACGCCTGCAGTCTGGGAGTGGCTGCTGGTCTGCAGTTTCTCAGACAGTTTGATGTCACAGCAAGGCCTTCTGAACCTCAAGTTCCCTGGCCTTGCTGGCTCCATCGCAGGCTCCCAAACACCTGTTGACTGCTTTTCCAGAAGTTTCTGGCTCTCACAGGTTTTGTCTTAGCTTCAGCTGTCTTCACTGTGTGCATTTGTTCTTACAGATCTGTGAGCATTTGTGTCTGTGATGCTTTTAATTGATCCTTCCAAAGTGTGATGAATGGTAGCCTGGCTGAGGGGGACACATAGTAACCTTGATGTTGCCAGGTTCAGGAAAGTGTGTTGTCCATTAGGAGGGAAATTGTTTCTTCCCTTAAAGAGCTTCAGATTGCATGAACATAGTGATAGAAAACTTCATCCATCTGTCTATCCATCCACCCACTTGCCGGTCATCCACCCGGAAGTGGCGAGGTCTGTTTATGTGCCCCTTATGAGAGGCAGACCCGTATCAGAGCCCAGTCCCATCCCAGTATGAGACATGCAATCTCAGAGCCAGGTACGGAGTGAAAAGCAGCGAGGCAGTGAGCCCTGGCAGCAGGCTGAGTAATTAGGTGTGAACAGGTGGGCGGCTCTGGGTAGTCTTCACATAGTGCAGTCAGCCAAACACTCCTGCTCCCACACAGGGCTAGTCTGGATAGTCTCTGTACCTGGTTAAGTGGCTAACTAGGAAAGAGAGAAGTGTTTCCTCTTTGAAACGCTGTCGTGGAAGCGGACCTCGTGTGGGGCCAGCCAGGGGCCCAGCCCTGGGGTGGGAGGTTAGCAGCTGCATGCTTGATGGCGGGCGCTGAGTCAGTCCAGCTGCTTGGGAGCTCAGCTTCAGGGTTCCACGCCCACTTGAGAGCATGGCTTTTTTTTTTTTTTTTTTTTTTTTGTAACAGTTCAGCTGTTTAATTAAATTGCTAATTCAGCTTGCTTGTATCTGTACCTTGCTCTGTTCCCTTTTCTCCCAGGTCAAGAATGGCTAAAAGCTGGGTGTTTGAATATCTGGGTGTTACACTGAATTGGGGGTTGAATGGGAGCATCCTGATTCACCACTCTCTGCTCCTGGTAGCAGCCCTGGCAGCCCTGGCCCTGGCCCGATGTCATTGAGGAGAAGCACCCAGGGTTTCTATTTACCCAGACTCAGCTGCTCATAGTGATGAGAACGAGTTTTCCTTGCAGGGTCACAAGTGGCTCATCAGTACAAGGGGTTGTTTGCCTATGGCTGCTTCTGAAGCCCCAGGAGAGCACAGCTGCTCATGTGCAGGCCTTGGCTGTGTGACCCTGACCCCAAAGAGTTTGTGCACAGTGACCATGTATCTCCAGAGTCGTGGGGCAGGACAGGACACTTTGCCTTTCTTCTCCAAGGTCTCAAGATTAAAGCTTCCCCAAGAGATGACTTTTGTCCAGCAGTGGACATATGCATTGGCTGGAGACATTGGTGGCTGTGACAGCTGGGGCTTGTCACTGACATCCAGTGGGTAGAGGTCAAGGGTAACACTGAGTGTAACCTTTCAGGATGGCAAGGTGCCCCCAGCTTGGTACAAGGGACGGATGCAGTCCAAGTCCCTGTATTGTCAAGTTGGAGACACATAGCTTGGGACTGGCGTCCCCATGGGCAGGTGTGTAGCCAGGGCAGTTTGGATGGCAGCAGAATAACTTCCCAGATGGTCTGTACAGGACTGCAGACGCACTCTCTGCCCTCAGTCTGCTGCCCGCCTGCAGGTTTGCAGTGGAAAAATACTTTTCTGTGTTAGTCAGAGGCCCTTGGAAAGAGGCCAGGAGAACCTGCTCTAATCTGGGAGAGTTGGCAAGGGCACCTGTGTCTCAGGCTGGTGGAGCTGCATTCTAGAAAGCTTTCCTGAGCTGCTTAACGCTCCCCGTCAGGTCTCAGGAACTTCATGGGGCCCCTGCATGACTTTATCCAGGCTCGGTGACCCGTGGCTGTCTCACAGATGCTGTTTCCTGACTAGAGATGTTTTACAAAGCTGGATGGCAGTGTTTGGTGTTTTTCTTGTTTGGTGGCACTTCTAAGCTGTTTTACACACCCTAGCCACTCCTCTCTCACGTGGGATAGTAAATGTTCCTGTCTGCCTCGTAGTGTGGTTCTGTGGTGTGGACAAATGAATCTGTGAACGATCCCAAAATGTCTACCCAGTGATGCTCAGCTGAGGTTGAGATATATATAAGCCGATTCAGCGTTTGGTCTTGTTTTTAGAAGAGCTGCTGTTTTAATAGGGTCTGTGGAAAGATAGAAATCAACTGTATTCTCACCAAGGGCCCCTAGGCCAGGCCTCTGCAGCTCAAGCTGACGGCAGCTATGCTCCCTGAGGTCTTTTACCCGCGTGCAGCAGAATAGAGGTGTTACTGGCTTAGCAAAGCTCTGGCAGCCTTCTTGGCCTCCTAGGTATTTTTACCTATTATTTTGACCCACTGTGGTTCTCTTCCCAGTCTTCAGTGTTGGTCCTATTTGCTTAATGTCTAGGCTGTAAATTCCATGGTGGGTGTGTTTCATTTTGCTCATGCTCCATAGTAATATTCTTGCTTTCAGTCAGAAGATGAATGTCGTGTCATGTGTGTGCCTGGTGTCCCCAGGCTGCCACACAGTAGGTGTTCAGTAGATCACTGCCTAGTGACTTGGTAAGGCAGGAGATAAGCATAGCCTTGAAGTTGGGCGGACCCAGGTTTATGCTCGGCTCTCCCACTGTACTGATAGTGTGGCTGTGGGCACCTGCTTCCCACTTCTCCCCTCCTATCCCGTTGGTTCGTTCTCCCCTCCTATCCCGTTGGTTCGTTCATCACCATGGTTACTTGGTACTTTTGTACTTGTGGCACTGCAACCCTCCCCTTGTTTTATTTGTTTGCTTTTATGTATCAGGGTCACCCAACACCTTGAACTTCTGATCCTCTTGCCGTC
The DNA here is from genome assembly GCA_902729485.2 of Mus minutoides. Taxonomy (NCBI): domain Eukaryota; kingdom Metazoa; phylum Chordata; class Mammalia; order Rodentia; family Muridae; genus Mus; species Mus minutoides. The sequence continues at coordinate 1,047,066 of LR755131.1, forward strand.
TTCTCCTAAGTGGCGAGAGTACAGAGCTCCCTGGTCTAGCATGCTCTGTTTCTTCTCTGTGGATAGAGGTCTCTGTGGGACTCTGACTACCTCTGGGTAGGTAATAGGTGGATTCCAGGTTGTCCCGAGGTGTGTGAAGATATAAAGGCTTACAAATGCCAAGTGCTGGCTGCTGGCAATTTATTAGAATTTCAAGGGAATGCTCTTCCCAGGTCCCGAATGTTATTGTGGAATCAGTCAGGATGTCTAGAATCCTTTTCTTTCCGGAGGCTGGAAGCTTTCCCTGAACCATGCAGCATCCCAAAGTAGTTTTTGTGGTCTCAGAGGGGTATGGATTGAAAACATGAAGCCAAATGCAGAGTTCTCTGACATTCTGCACTTTTCTGTGTCAGCCAAGAGAGACCTGGAGTACTGGATGTTATAGAGAGTCAGAGATGGAGGAGCATCCTCTCACTTAGAATGTGAGATAACTAAAACTGAACAGGGAAAGAAGACTTGGTAACGGCCCTGGAATCCCAGGTCAGTTCTGTTGCCAAGGAAACCTCTCCTCACCGTCCTCCCCAGTCCTAGTAATACTCTTTATGATTTTCTTTCAGGCTTATTTTTTTATAGATGGATGTTTTGCCCACATGTATGTATGTGTGCCACATGTGTACCGGGTATACCCAGAATTCATAAAGGAGGTTGGATACCCTGGGACTAGAGTTTTAGTTGTGAGCCACCGTGTAGATGCTGGGAACCAAATCTGGGTCCTCTGTAAGAGCAGCAAGTGTTCTTAATCACTAAGCCATCTCTCTACTCCCCTCTCCTTAGTGATATTCTTCAAATTGAGATATTTTCCTTACTTCTCTACAGATAGGGACCATATGTTGATAGGACCTTTTAGATTTTCTTCAAAAAAAAAAATCACAGAGCAAGAAATCCTTGATTGCATTTGATGCGTGAGCACCAGTGAATCCCAAGCCCACACTGGCTCACGTGGAATGGAGTTGATACCCAGTGATGATTTTTCTGTTTTGGGGCCAAGATCCCGTCCAGAATAGGTTGGCAGTATAAATGTATACTCCTTTGGGGCCTTGCATCACGAGACCTCAGTGGACCTTAGGGAGGTCCTGACCTTGTGGGTCTATTTAAAGCAGGTGGTTTGGAATTTGTGACGCTTGCTTGAGCTTTTAGACCTTTGAAAACTCCACAGCTGATAGTCAGATGGAACCCAGAGGACACTTTTGAGGCGGGTCATGTGCTTATTACCAAAGCCATAAACACTTATCCTGGAACCCCTAGCATGCCCACTGGGGGTGGGAGCTCAGTGTGTATTTGGTGTTACTTCAGTTCAGAGGCTCAGAAACCAGGGCATAGGTGGAGGAGTAGGAGCAGACCTGAAGCTTCATGACGCTCAGTTAAGTGCTCCTTTGGCCCTGTCATTTTCTTGCCACAGACAGTGAGGTGTGGCTTATGTAAACCCAGGAGCCTGGCTAGGCTTGCTGGTTCCTTCTGTACAGGAACCCGTGCTTCCAGAAAGCCCTGCTGCTCCCTGGAAGAGCACAGCCCAACCCCCCAAGTGGATATGTATATGGACAGAACCTGAGGACAAGGTGCAGAAGGCCATGCAGGGGTTCACAGGGCAGCATTGCTCCTTTCTGATATTACAGCAGTAATCTCATAGACTGCCGTCATTGTATGTCATTATAAAGTGTGGTCACAGGTATTTTCCTGCAGGAGGTTGGCAAGTGGAGTGTTCTTATCCTAATTTCACAGGGGAGTTCCCAATTGATTCTCTGTATTGCCCTGGTCCATGGAAGTGGACAAAGCTTAGCATGGACTCACTCCTCTTGTCCCCATGTGTCACAGAACGCTCTGACGTCATAACTGAGCTGCATTTATTCTTCTGAGAAGCACCTTTCTCTAGCTTTAGACAATGGGTACTCCATCATCCCAAGTGTCCGGGAAGGACATGTTATCTTGACCCCCTTAGCATTTGTCTATGGGATGTGGAGCATGTGGACCCTGCTCTGTGCTGTGGAATGCAGGGGACTCTGAAGTCCAGAGCTACCTTCAGAAAGCTTGTGGTTGGATGAACAAATTAAATATTTAGTCGATGAATAAAGAGTGTGGTGGGAGGCTAGAGGAGTGGCCAGGACACCAGGGGCTTTGGGGTTTCTGAGAGACGCTGTGGCGTGCGGCGTCGGGAGGGAAGGGCAAGCGCTTGTGGTTGGGCTTCGGGAAGGTCACACTTCAATAGGTGGAGTGTGTACAAGTTGGCTCTCTTGACTTTTTCTCTCCTCTGCTAAGACTCCCAGCCCCCCCCCCCCTTTTACCTTGTGGCCAGTAGGAGGTCTCAGACATCATGATCTTTTTGAAACAAAATGATTATGCTTTATTGCCTGTTGAGGAACAGCAGGAAGTGGGCGTGTCATTGCACTAGGAAAGGCCAGAGGATAACTCGCAGGGCCCAGGTCTCTCCTGTTACCACATGGGACCTGGGAACTGACCTCAGGGTGTCAGACTTTGTTGGAGGCTGGCGCCCCTTACTTGGAGCTATCTTGCTGGCCCTGTGGTTATTCTCATGGCCATCCCGGTTCCATTCTGTGAAAATAAAACTGGCTTAAGAAGTCATCAGCATGGATATAGGTGTTCAGACGACGACGACGACGACGACGACGACGACGACGATCGTCACGCCATGCACAGCTGCCTGATTTCTAATGACAGAAACCAATGAAACGAAGGGGGATAGGTTGAAAGAACTCAGGCACAGTCACATGCTGGAGCGTCACACTGCCATTCAGAGGCGTGCTCAGGAGACTTAATGCCAGAGGGATAGCCTCGCACGGTACTGTCTAATTCTCAGCTAATGTTATAAAAAGTCTAGGAAGAAATATACCAGAATATTATTACCTCTGATGGGTCTGATTAAAGTGCATTGTTTACTTTCTATGCTCGCTAGACTCTTAAACTCTCTGGCTCCCCCTTCATTCGTGTGGCCAGTCAGAGGTTGTAGACATTATTCTTTTTAAATTTTACTTTATTATGTGTGCTGAGGGACGGGGAGAGGGAGGATGCACATGTGGATGGACAGATCTTCCGGTCTGATGGTAGCCTTCATAAGGCTATTTCAAAAGGAAAGTGAAAGTGGCTTCCTCTTTCAGGCCAGGGGGGCGATCCCCTTTCAGGGAGCAAGGGCAGCGAGGATGCCCTTGATGAGTCCTCCTCCCTGGACCTCAGTTGAGAGGTCACATGGAGAAGAGGCAAGAGGCTGTAGCAGGAGGCGGGAAAAGTGGGCTCTATTTTTGGCTCCATCATGAGTCAGCTTGATCAGCTTGGGCTCCTTTGGGTATCCATGAGCCTTTGTTTCCTCATCTGCAGAGGGGACTTGAAAGTCATGAAAGGTCTCAGCACTCCAGAGTGCATCTCTTCCCAAGGACAGAGGGTTCCTTCACCCTTGTGGGGGACAGCTGAGGGGCTGAGCCGGTTCCTGGACTCTGTCTTCTTTGGAGTTGGGTACATTTGGCTGAAGGCCAGTGCAGGGTGGGATGGAGTGGGAGCATGGCTAGCTAGCCAAGCTAGGGAGGGAGAGGGGGAAAGAGACTTCATCTGGCCACTAGAGGGCAGCATTGTTTGATTACAGTCCCTTGAGGAGCCTTGGCTTCCGTGCAGGATTCAGAGTCTAGCATTTTAAAGGAAAAAGGACTTTGGAACGCACTCTACAAAACATAAATAAATACATAACAGATGTGAGACGAGAGAGGGAAGGATAGCAGAGTGATCTGTGTAAAGCCACACATTACTTTTTTTTTTTTTTTTTTTTTTTTTTTGCCCTGCATTGCATAGCACAGAAGATGGCTACAGACAGAGCCAAGGGTATGATATGTGGGCCCTATAAAGAGCAGGCATGTGCTGTGAACCGGAGGATCCAGCAGCAGACGGTTGCAGCTCCTCTGCCTGGGTGCGGCGAGGCCTGGGGTCAGGCTCCTGTCTGTAGTGTGTGGTGGAGTGCAGGAAGTACGCACGCCTGCCCCTCTCTTTCCCCATCTGATGTCTGGGTAGATTAAGACCTAGCTTGTGTGTGTGTGTGGGCGGGGGTGGGTCCTGGGGCTGTCTCAGGAAGCTCCTGCAGATGTTCTTGCTACCTGCCCTCCAAGGTCCGAGGATGGCAACGATTTCCAGCGAGCCTCTCCAGCTGGTGCCCAAGCTGTTTGGGTTCCTATTTTTCTGGCTTTGCAAGAAGTGTTTGCAACATTGTGTTCCCTTCCAGAGGCTTGTTTCCTCAGCCCTGGGATGACTTTAGTTTTGATCTGCAAGCGTCCACTTGCCCTAAACATTGTGGTAAAGTAAAATTGTGTACTGTCCTGGGAGCCTGGCAGCTGGGCAACCTTGGGCAGGCCACTTCCTCCCAGAGAGCTCGGTCTCCCAGCTGCAGCTGCGTCATCTTTGCTAGAGGCGAAAACCTGGCATTGTTTTTTTTTTTTTTTTTTTTTTATTGTTTTGTTTTTGTGTTTGGCGATGGATACCCATTGATCTGTGGCCTGGAACAGTGCAGGGTGTGTCCGGCGGTGAAGGAAGAGCCACCTTTAGAGTAGGTACAGTCACCCAAGGGGCATGCCCAGTGCTTGCCTAAAGCCAAAGGGCAGCAGGGTCTGCCCACCACCAGATGGCAGCAGTGGGCAGGCAGACAGCCTTGGGGACAAGGTAGAGGGGGGGGACAGCATTCAGAGTAAGAATTAGCAAGGTCAGAGCTGAAGGGACCTCAAATCCTCTCTGGTATTTGTTCATGAGAGGAGCTGAGGTTGGCTCTTTAGCTGGTTGCCCTATGGGAGAGCCGGAGATTGGGATCCAAGCTAGGAACAGGGTGGGGACAGCAGAGATGCAGATTTCTTTGGCTGTCTTGATTCCCACCCACCTACACACAGCATGGGCAAGGGGCTCTGTTTTGACCAGTACCTCCCCTCATTAGTCCTCCTTGAGGTCAAGGCTTCTCAAGTTGACCGAATTGTAGGTGAAGTTTGGGGCTATCCTTCAGTCCCCAATACCCAAGAGATAGCTAGTTCCAAAGCCTTGCTGGAGGCAGGCTGTAGAGAGTAACGCCCAAGGTTGGAGTAGGGGACCGGTGTTCGCCAGGCACCCATCATACACCAGCACTCTGCCGAGTTCTGGTTCACCACGTACAGATTCCTCGTAGTCTCCTGAGCTAGGATCCCTTGCCCCTTCACTTCAGATGCAGTCCAGGGCTTAACAGGGTTGAGCGGCCTTTTCAAAACAGCACGGTTACTTAGGAAACCACGTGGACCTGTGAGCCCCCCTGTAGGTCTCACCTCTCACCACGTGACTTCCCCTCGCTGTGACCTCACTGAGTGTGTAGCAAGTGGCTGTCTTAGATGGACTGGATGGCTTAGAAAGAATAGAACCTTATTTCCTACAGTCCAGAGTCTAGGAAGTGTTATCCAAGTGCTGGCAGTTCCTCTCTGAGTCTACTCTCCTGGTTCATAGGCAGCCATGGTCCCTGACATGGCAGAGGGGTGAGCACCCCGCTTGTGTTCATGAAGACCCCACCCTCATGACCTTATCACCTCCACAGGCTCCAGTTCCTAACACCGTCACGCAAGGTCCAGGGTTCCAGCCTACTTTAGGAGGATGCTGACGTTCAACCTCTCACAGTTTCCTAGATCTTAGGGCTGGGAGGAACGGAGCCGAAGATGGTGGAAGAATTGTTGTGGCGAGGCTGTCGGCACCGCTCAGACTCCTCGATGGCCTGGGAAGGGCTCAGAGGTCATTGGCGGAGGCTTGGGAGCCATTCGAGGAAGTCTCCTCTTTCCTGGTGAGGATTGATTTGTTCCAGAAGCTCTCAAAGTGGTCAGGCTGTAATTTTGTCGTCATTTTTAGGATCTTGACACATGACACCATGCTTTGCCCGTTCTCAGAGACCTTGCAGTGTCCCTCTGGAGCTCTCTGATCAGTGACAGCCAGTTCCCTAAAGTGATCTGAGTGCGTGCCAAGAGGACAGTGGCCCGTTTTGAGGAATCTTGGAGGAATCTGCTCCTTTCCAATCTGAGAACGATTTTACCTTAGGCAGCTCTGAAGGATGAGCTCCGAGTTCCAGTTTGTAGTTGTTGGCACCCAGGGCAAGTCATTTAGCCTCTCTGAACCTGCATTTTTCTGCCTGTAAAATGAGAGCCATGATCATAATGTCTCTGCTCCACAGGGTTGGGCTGTTCACTTATTCATAGTTTCTGTCTGCATCCCTTCACACACACACACACACACACACACACACACACACACACACCTGAATTGGCTGAGGTTGGGCAGGGTGTTCCCGGCAGGAGGAGGACTGAGGGGCAGTCTCTACAGTGGGAGTACACCGTGATGTCCACTGCTTGGTGTAGGCCAGGCAAGGTCACGGGACACGTGCAGGTGTGGTGGAGTGGGTTGTCATGCACTGCCAAAGCGATGCCGGGGGGCGGGAGGGTCCCCATGAGGAACTGTGTTTATGATAACTAGGAGTTACACAAAAGGAAGGGCCCTGCCTCTCTGGCTCCCACAGGCTCTTCTGCCCAGGCTTCAGCCATTGGCTCAGAGTGAGGTGCACTGGACTCTAAGGGAGCCCTCTCCTCCAAGGGCTGGGTAACTCTTAGTATCCATGACCTGGGCTAAGACTGGAGTCTTCTGGCTCTCTGGTCTGTCTTCTGATCATTTAGCAAGCCATCACGTTTGCTTTCATTTTGAACATTTTAATTACTATGTGGATGTGGATGTCTGTAGAGGGTGAGGGTGTATATGTGTGAGCATGGATGTGCCATAGCACACACGTGACACATGCAGAAGTCAAAAGACAACTTTTAGATCTTTTCTTCTACAATATGACTTCCTGGGATTGAACTCGGGTCATCAGGCTTGGCAGCGGGCACTTTTACCCACTGAACCGTCTCGCTGGGGCCTTGGAAGTATCTCAGAGACTTAAATGATAGAGCTCTTCTCAGTAGTTCTCTGAAGAGGTGGGATGTGTGTGTGTGTGTGTGTGTGTGTGTGTGTATGTGTGTGAGGGAGGGATCCTCATTTATCAAGGCAAGTCATTTTGCTAGGACTTACATATATCATCTCTTTAGTGCCTATGGAAATGGTGTCTGGTAAGGGCCATTCACGTCTGACCTGTGAGGAAGGGAGGATCAGAGAAAGCAGCTCCTGGCCTAGTTACTAGCTCTCATTTTGCTCAGTGTCAACTATGAGGGTCACTGTCGTCTTTACAACTGTGAGGGTCAGACACAGTGCTGGATGTACAAGGGCCTGCATAGTTGCCGGGGCCATGTGAACAGGCAGGAGCGTTTAGATGTCTGGTCCCCAGCCATACTCTTACCTTGAGTTTCACGTGCGCCTTCCTGCCTGGTTGACGGAAGGCTCCCTCCCACCTTTTGTACCTTCGCTGCACCCTCTCCCTTTCCGGTTGCTGCTGTCGAGGGGTCAGTTCTGTTTTGTTTGTTTGTTTGTTTGTTTGCCATTTTGGTGAAAATACAGAGTTTCGATGCTATCTCATCTTGGACTGAACCACCAACCAAAGAGTACACATTGGAGGGACCCATGACTCCGGCTGCATATGTGGCAGAGGATGGCATTGTTGGACATCAGTGGGGAATGCCAGGGTGGGAAGGTGGGAGTGTGGGTGGGTGAGGGGGTGAACACCCTCATAGAGGCAGGGGGAAGGGTTGGGATAGGGGGTTTCTGAAGGGAAGACCTAGAGAGGGGATAACATTTGAGATGAAAATAAAGAAAATATCCAATAAAAGGAAAAAAAAAACTAAAACAAAAAACCCCAAGGGCATAGGGAAAGGATGGTTTGTCCCCATGTTCTCACAACTATGGGACAGCAGAAGCAGGATGGGACCCCAGCGGACCCTGGCCCAGCGTCTCTCTACTTCCCACATTGCCACTTTACAGAGAGGCTTCAAATGCTTTGTCTCCCTTCTGGAGGAAGAACCTAGTTTAATAAACTTCATTATCCCGGCCCCTTATGTAACAATGCTGTTTCCGGGTCCTGGCAGATGGCCCGGGCCCGTAGTAACAGGGCCTTGCTGATTTAGTTGGAGCTGAGCCTGTGACAGGAAGACTCCCGAACAGCAGGTGCCTCTCTCAGTCCCCATCCGCAGGCAGGGAGAAGACTGCTCTGAAGGGGCCGCCACAGCTCTGCTGCTAATGGCTTCTGCTGGGACCAAAGGTGACCACCAGGTGAAGCAGTCTTAACCGGTGCCTAGATTTTACACAAGCCACACCAGTGGTTTGGAGGTTCTTGGCAGGTGGGATGCTGGTAAAGGGGGTTCATTCTGGGCCCGAGGGACAAGCGGGAACAGAGAACAGAGCAGCAGTTGGATCAGCAGGTTGAGATGAAGTCATGCTGGCCCACCATGAGCCTCCAAAGCCCTGTCTTTGAAATGATGGGACTCCCAGGCTACTAGAGATCCTTAAACACAGTGGGTTCTGAGTGGCCCTCTCTGGTGGTGCCCTTTGCTGCCCCTGCCTTGGCAAGTCCCTATGCCACTGACAGTGCAGCGTCTGACTCTCCCTCTTTCTGGGTCCTCAAGTGTGGAGATGGGAGAACGTTACACCATCAATGAGCTTGCTCTGTTTGGAGCGTACTGCATCTTTTACATCCATCCCTCTTAGAGAACCCAGGACAGTTTCTCAGGGCAGAGGTTAGAGGAACGTAAAGAAGCACAATATGAAGTCACGTCCACAGGGGTCTCACTGTTGCTCATATATCGGCATCTCAAGGTCCTAACTGAGGCTCTCATTTACAGAAAGCCAGCTGTTTTGGGGTAGCTGAGGGTATAGATACTGTATCTAGGGGAGTGTCTTGAGTTCTCAGACGTGAGATGCTGACTTCCTTACACACGGGGTATGCTGTACAATGCTCACCACCTCTAGCCCGCTTTGTCCTTTGTCGTGGTCTTTGAGGACTCAGGCTAGTCTGTATGGAGAGATGTGTGTCGGCCACCAGCTGCTGAAACTTTTGCTGGCAGACCACCAGCTCCTTTCTGCATGCCCAGGCATGCCTGGGGGCTGCTCCCAGGCTGCAGTCTCCCAGCTCCAGCCTTCAGCTGTGGCACCGTGTGTCCCTGTCATTAGCGGAGACAATGGCCTCCCTGGCAGCTGGGCACAGTTCTTGGCCTTTTTTCTTTTCTTTTCTCTCACTTTTTTTTTTAAACTTCAGAGATGGAAACTGCTGATAAAGTATTTCTAATGAACAAAAACTGATGGTGATCCCCAGGGCTGGGAGCAGGCCTAGGTATGAAGAGGAGATCTTGGAAAGGATAAAGGGGAGAGTGTGTGTCTTCCCATTGTACAGTCTATGAAGCCCCCAAGTAGCCATTTCTAGGAGATGGGCAGTAAGGGGTAGGCGTGAATCTCATCTCTCTGCTCCCCACGAAGAAGCCCAGGAATCTCCTGGGGAATGGGCCAAGGGAGGTCGTGGGCATGTGGAGAGACCCGGCTGTGGTTCTGGGACTCAGGTAGTTCTGGTCCTTCTCTTAGATTTGCCCTCTTTGACCTTGGGGACACGGATGTCTTTCCTTTCTGGGATGATTGGGTAGGAAGTGCTTTGAGGTCCCATTTTTGGTTGACGATTATTTGTGAGGCTGGCCTAAGGGTCAAGAACTTTGGGCTTTGCACCCGTGAGCCCTTGAGACTCGCAAGTCCATTGCTCTTTCTCCAGATGAGCAGGGCTCTGTCCGCAGTATGGAATCAGTAAACGTGGACTCCATTCCTGTTCTCCAAAGCCTTCATCCAGTCTGTCTTCCTAGTGAGTGGGGAGTCCACTGGGAAGCAGCAGACCAGAGTCCTGGTTCTGGCTCTGCCAGAGCAGCCTGTGTCCTTGGCTGATCCCCCCTCTTCCTTAGCCCCAGTTTCATTTTCTCTAAAGTCCAGCGCTGAGCCTCATTTCTTGCCTGATCACACTGCGTGCCCCCTCCCCCAGCCCAAGCCTCTTACCAGCTTTGTTGAGGGTGTGATTCTTAGCTGCAGAAGCCCTGAGGGTATAGTTTCCTTTCATGTTGGGAGGGAGAGAAGCAAGAATTTTTTTTTTTTTAATTACACAGCTAAGATTAGGCAGCAATCTACATTTTAAAGTGTTATTAATAAGAATCTAAAAGTGTTGGAAGAAGCTGTGGTGTTTGAATGTGGAATGAGTTGGGAAACATCAGCAAAGGCACTGGCCTCAATCAGGGCAATTTCTTAGGGCGCTAAGTGGCTTCCCGGGGTGATCACCAGGCTCATGGGCTGCTGGACCCCTCTACCCTTGAACCCCAAGGGTCGGCAAGCCCAAGGACTCAGAAAAGAAATCATAAAACCTGATGTCCCGAGTTCTTCGGAACAGGGCTCTCATGGCTTTTTGACGTCAGAGAATAATAATCACAATGTCTCTAACACATACACTGTGTTTGGAGTTTGCTAAGTGCGTTAGTGTTTATTGCTGCCTTTTAACATGGGTCTGAGGGATAAACCAGTGCTCTGTGTGGGTTGGCCAAGGCTTACAAGTTTAGGGTTCTTCCTTAAGGAAAGGCAGCATTTGAACAGTACAGAATGTATACATGTATCAAACATCATGTGATACCCTACAAACATTCACGGTTTTTATGTCAGCTAGACAAGCAGTTTTTAAAGAACTGAGGAGGAAGAGGGGTGGGAGAGGGAGGGAGGGCAGACAATGGGGTTTGCCGTAGAGAAGCTCAAGCTAGAAGTCGGGGCTGGTCTGGGTTTCCTCATGCTGCCTGTTCTCTGTTCCCATTTTATTTCCCAGAGGTTCATTAAACAATTCCCCATATGTATGTTTTGTGGGCTTAACTGTCTCTCTTCCATTGGAATGGGAGCTTCATGAGGGGAGGGGAATTTGTCTGTGTTCAGAGCAGCACTTGGGCCAGAGTAAGTGTTTATTCTGTGTCAGTGTTCAGGGGCCACCGCCCATCATAGTGGGGGATGGCATAGTGGCTGGGTCTGGACTGTGGGAAGCTTTCAGCACAGTTACATCTCTGTGGACCAGGAAGCAGAAGGATCTGGCCAAGAGTTGGGCAGCGTTATACCCTCAAAGCCTACAGCACAGTGACCTGGTTCCTGCAGCTCAGTCCACAATCTCCCAAGACAACCAGAGACTAAGTGTTCAAATACACGAGTCTTGGGGACACTGCTCATTCAAACCAGACTACTAAATGAGTTAGGACTGGGCTTTACTCCATGGCCTTCCACGGGCTTGAAGGTTTGCTCTCTCTTGTTTTTGTTTGGGACTGTATGTGTTGCAGTTGGGCCTGCAGCTCTGTCTGGTCTATCACGACTGCTTCTAAAGCCAGAGGTGAAAACGAAACTAGCTTTCTGTAGTGTCTGTGTGTTGTGGGACTCTGAGCTCTGTCATGTGGGCCAAGAATGAAGATTATGCCATAGCCTGGTGTTCTCTGCGCCTCTAGTCCAGGTGAGTGTCTTTGGGACCCTAAATAACCCGAGGAAGAGGCCGTGTGCCTAAATGAACAGCAAAGCTGGGGTCAGACGGGTCTGCATGTCCTCTGAGGACAGTGACTAAGAAAAGCTGCCTTGCTGCCAGGTGACTTGTTGGTAAGACAGGTGCTGGCTCGGAGTCTAGGATCAAACCTCTCCCTGGGTTTTTATCTTCTCATCTCAAATTTGAGGGTCAGTCTACTCATTGGGTGCTTCTGTGGATTACGTGTGACCGTCTGTATGGCAAGATGTGAGTGCCTTCAGAATATTTGCTTTAGTATTACTGATGCTGTCCCACTTGTTAGCTGTGTGATTTTGAGTAGGTCATTTAACCCGTGTGACTTGTTTGTCTATAAAGCAGGAGTCACATGGATCAGTGTTACCAACACAGAGCCCCAGCGTCAGCGCCCCAGGTATCCCAGGATGGCTACAACTGCTGTGTAGCCTAGAATGGCTTTGAAGACTGCCCGTTTTGCCTTCTGCTCCCTTGTGCTGGGATTATATATTGGGATTACAGGCATGACCTGTTTTTAATGTGTTGAAGGGATCAAACCCAGGGCTGCATGCATGCTAGGCAAAGACTCTGCCAACAGCTGGGTCCCCAGACCAAGCGCCAGTCTACTCGGGATAGCTAAATTCTTCCCAGCTGCTCTTTGTAGGGTTCCCTTTGCTTTGTAGTTGGAAAAAAAAAACCCACAAATGAAAGTTGTCTTCTTATATTAACCCTTCTTATGTGCGATTGTTTCTAATGTGACTTTGGAAATATGGGAAATTTTGCTAAAATTAGGATTTATCATTAACTCTCAATTTTTATTTGGGTTATTAATTATAAAGATGGCCTTTGAAGTTAGAGAGAATGTCTCATTTTACGACACTGATCAGCCTGAAGAATCTCAAGGTGTCAGTAAAGTTAAATGGCATGTGACTCATTTGACCTTGGAAATTTTTAGCCACCATCGTTGAAGTTTTATACCTGCACGTGTCTGAGATGTCGTCTGTTTGAGCCCTCTCATTCTATGGGTGGAAAAGTCGGGCTTTAGAAGAGAATAGGCCTTTTTGAGGCCAGGCAGCCCAGGGTCAGGATGAAGGTCTCACGAGTCATGGACCAAAGCTTCCGCCCCTCTGCTCCCCTCCCTCCCCTTCCCTCTCTTCCCTCCCCTTCCTTCTTCTTCTCTCTTTTGCCTTCCTCCATTCCCTCCCATCTTTCTCTCCCCTCTTTGCTCCAGCTCACCTTGCTTTACAGCTCCTCCCTATCAGCCTCCTTCAGTCTCTGTTTCCCCAGCTTTAGTTGATGTGTACCATTGGCTTCTTATGTGCCACTCACTATGTAGAATCTAAAAGGAGGAGGAGGAGAGAGGAAGGAAGGAAGGAAGGAAGGAAGGAAGGAAGGAAGGAAGGAAGGAAGGAAGGGAGGGAGGGAGGAAAAGGAAAGGAAAGAAGAAAGAAAGATCCAAAATCTTATGACGGAGCCTCTTGTGTTCCTCTTCATGACGTTAGTGGCTTTGACTCTGAAACCGTGCTTGAGCGGTGGGGCCGGCTGGGAAGTTTTGATGAGTTGCTGACAGCTGTGGGTATAACCATGGGCACCCTCCATCAGGCTATGTCACTTAGTTTGGGAGGATAATAGTGACAGTGGCTCACATTGCCATATTACCACTGCCTTCGTCACTGTCGCGAGTCATTTGTTGTTCTATCTCTGTGGAGAGACACCGTGGCCAGGGCATCTGTTATAAGAGAAAGCATTTAACTGGGGGGCTTGCTTATGGTTTTGGAGGTTTAGTCCATTATCATTACAGTGGGGAGCATGGTGGCAGGCAAGTGCTGGAGCAGTCACTGAGAGCTACAAGCAGAAGGAGAGAGAGAGAGAGAGAGAGAGACAGACAGACAGACAGACAGACAGAGACAGAGAGAGACAGAGACAGAGACACTCTGGGCTTGGCATGGTCTTTTGAAACCTCAAAGCTGTACCCTCCTCCCACTGCCCATTGCTACCCCAAGTAACACACTTCCTCCAACAAGGCCACACCTCTTAATCCTTCTAATTCTTTCATAAAGTTCCACTCCCTGGTGACTAAGCAATTTAAATATATGAGGAGGGGGCATTCTTATCCAAACCACCATGACCACCATGGGCTGCAGGGTGTGTGTGTGTGTATGTGTGCTGTCATTACTATTCTGCAGATGGGATAATATATAAGGCATGCAGATTGTTGGACCAGTGGTTGACAAAGCCCTGTGGGGTGAAGGAGAGATGAGTGGAGAGATGGAGAGATCCCCTTAGGAAACAAATACTTCTTGAATCCCAGTCTTGTGCCCGTTCCTCTTATCACGGGCTTGGCTTTCTGGAGGAGACAGACATTTACCTAGCAGTTCCTCTAAGGCACATACACTTCTCTGCTGAGAAAAATGTTCTCAATGCACTGAGGAGTTTCCCTAGGTTGCTGCCCAGACACATCTGGTCTGGGTTAAGACGGGAAGGGGAACAGGAGTTGACTAGGTGAGTGCGGTTTAGCTAGACCTTGGGGGAGAGGATGGCATAGAGGATGGAGGCCTATGAAAACATCAGGGCGCATGGGATGGAAGCTGCTTAGCTTGCTTGCTGGCACCCCTTTGCCTGACCCAGGGGAGGATGCTAGATGACTCTTAGGTAGTGTATTTTTTTTTTTTTTTTGGCTTTAATAAAATATCATTGCAAAAACTCCTCAGGGGAGAAAGGGTTTGTTTCAGCTCTCATTTCACGTTACAGACCACCATGGGGAAGTCAAGGCAACAGGCACTTGAAGCAGCTAGTCACATGACACGGGAAACGTGGGCAGATGTTCAGGTTGTCATCTCCATTTGATGTAGCCCAGGGAAAAGTCCTGCTTACAGAAGAGCACCCTCACCTTCCAAGGGCTCAGCATGAACTCACTCAGAAGTCACTAGTAATCAGCTGATTACAATCAGAGCATCATAGATAGACAGTGACTTTTTTTTGACTTTTTTTTTGTGTGTGTGGGCTCATTCTAGAAGATCTCATAGCTTCCTGGGTATTTGAATTGAGAGGGCTGAAGAGAGAGGTTGGGAGGCCTGGTCTTTGCCTGAGCCATGGGTTTCCTTTGGCTAATGTGGAGTTCTTATTATCAATGATGGTCTGTTCCCTTTTAAGATAGACTCTGTAAAGAAAATGTGGCCGTTACTCACACCCATCTTTCTCGTCACTCCAGGACCCACTTCTCTGAAGCAGTGTCTCTGAGGAGTTTGGTTGTATTGCAGCGCTTCTGGAAGAGCTGCAGACAGTGCCCAGTGTCCAGACAGTGCCCAGCGTCCAGACAGTGCTGGGGTGGTGCAGGATGGGGCAGGGTGGGGTGGTGCCAACAGAGCTTTACCACCCCTACCTTTCTGCCCAGGGCTCCCCATCCCTTTTTTCCTTTGCTTTAAGACTGGATCACAATGGGTAGCCATGGCTGGCCTAGAACTCACTATGTACACCACACTGGCCTCAGACTCATAGATCTGCCTGCCTCTGCCATCTGAGAGCTGAGATTAAAAGGTGGGCATCACCCCATCTTGTCCCCCACCCTCCAGCTTTGTACCTGGTTATCTTTCTCCCTCTTAAGGCTATTTACTGTTTGACAAAATGTTTGCAAAAGGTCCTAGGACAGTTGACTAATGACAATGAGATCATCCCTCGTGACCTTTATAGCTGAGACCTTGTTCTTCCATCTTTGCACTTCTTCTATTTTTAACGGCTCCCCTCCCCACCTCCACCTAGGTATAAAATCTCAGGGTGGTGGTTTCTCTTTCTCCTTCACATCTAATGTAGGATCAAGCCCTGACAATTTTTCTCCCTTTCCTTATTTTTCTTCCTATGACTTCAACCCCATTGAGGCCCCGGTGTATCTGTTTCTAGGCTAGTTTCTTTCTTCTCACTAACACATCTGAGGGTTGGGCCCAGCACCAGGTCACATCAGTACCTCTCTGCCTTCCTCTCAGGACTGGGTGGAGTGTGAAACACTGCAGACATCGTGCAGAGGCGATGTGCTTAGCGCAGTGCCCAGCGTGCTGTAAGTGACACTTCAGGACACAGGCAGTCCTTTGCCAGAGGGTTGCCACCCCAGGGATTCTTTTCAGGAGGCCCCCTACCTGCTTAAGTCCTGTAGTCTGCCCAGGTCAAGTTGCAGTGGCCTTTACAGTAAACCTGAGAGATCAGGGTGTATGATGTGAGTTTTACCACTTCTTTCTACTTTTCTTACATTCTTTTACATTTTCTAGTTTTTATCTCTCTATATACATGCACATGTATATATGTCTATGTCTATGTCTATGTCTATGTCTATGTCTATGTCTATGTCTATGTCTATGTCTATGTCTATGTCTATGTATGTATTCTCTACAGGCTCTCACACTAGAATTCCTTATGTCGCCCTCCAAAGCTTGCCCGGACTTTAAACCAATCCTCCTGGCTGCAATTACAGGTGTCAGCCACTGTCCTCGGCTTATCTTGTATATTTTAAAATAAGGACACATAGCCAGAATTTATAAATGATGAAGCACAGTGTACATTTTAATAATGTAACTGAAAGTACATATATTTGCTGGAAAACCTTATCACAGAAAGCAACTGAATTTAGGAACCAGGTGAGAGCCAGGCCCCTCACCTGGCCTTTCCCTGTGCCCAGGTGAGCCTGGCAGTCCTGAAGCCCAGACTGCCCCCTGGGACCCTCCTTCATGGTCCTGCTCCAGGTGGAGCCTGTGGGTCTCTCTCTTTCTTGCTCCTGTCACATCTCCCTCACTCCCTAGTTTGTTTCTTACCCACAAGTTCACCTTAGATGGCATTTGTCCCATCACCAGAGGTGTTCCCAGTTCCAGCGTGAATGGCACCCTCCCTGGATGCTCTCTCTGGTACTTAGAGCCCGCCCTGCCTCTGCTGTTTCTTATGTGCCAAGAGTTCACCCAGTGCTGTGGTTCTGTGGCTCTGTGGCTCTTCCATGTGGATCCTTACGTGGCCATATCTTTGAACTAGGTTTCACTTGCTGACTTCACTTTGAGCTGTTTTGGCATCTCTCACTCATTTATCATTTATCTGTAGACACATACCTATACTTTTTAGATGACATTAATATGTCTATTTTTTAATCACAGTAATGTGCAATTCTTTACTCCACGGAAAAGGTTCATTTCCTAGCTCTGTGATCTAAATCTTCTTGTGTTTGACAGCTTAGGGGACGTGTCTTATCTGCTGTGCATTAATGAATTTTTTTTGAACATAGGTTATTTTCTTTTAACTCCAGGTGACATAAAGTCATGGTCTATGAGCTGAATGCAGCTAGAGTCCTGAGTTCTGTGTGGCCTTCTGCTGGGTCCTGCTGGGGGGGTCACTGTGAGGCCTACAGAGCAGGGCACTGCTTCCTCACACGTGGGGTCATCGTTGTAGAGACCATCAGACTCAGGGGCAGAAGACAGACATCTTTTTAAAAAGACTTTAGAGTGGTGTGTGTGTGTGTGTGTGTGTACGTGTGCATGTGTACGTGTGCATGTGTACGTGTGCATGTGTTATATGGTGCAAGTTCCTTTGGAGGTCAGAAGAGAGCATTAGATCCTTTGGATCTGGATTTACAGGTGGTTGTGAATGCTAGCCTGATGTGGAACCAAGTATTCCTAACCACTGAGCTGTCTCTTCCAGCCCCATGGGATTAAACCTTGGTCCTATCACCTGCTGCTTGAATTCGATTGAGCTCTTTAACTTCTCAGTCATTTCATTATCTTAGTAATCTATGTCTCTGCCATGAGGCTTCACAGGGATAGAGTCTTAGGGTGGAGCCTTCTTCCTAGAATGCTGATCCTTACTGTCCCTTTAAGAGAAGTGTCTGCTCCTTCCTTCCTGAGCCCTCTGGTGTACAGTGTTTTTAGTGTAAACTGACTCACAGGAGGTTGTACTGAGCTTAGGTTTGAGGCTGAAGGCTGAACATCATGTTGAGTTGGCCTGATTTCTGGCCTTGTCTCTTCTAGAATGTCTATGGCTTCCCCAGAGAGTATGAAGATTAATTAGTTAATCTTTGTAAAGTGCTTTGAAGGTGGAAAGTGCTATGTAAGTGAAATGGCTGAATTGCTATTGGAGATGTAATAATGATGGCACCATAATCTGGCAGTCTTGCCTGTTTCAGACATCAATAATCAATAGCAGAAAGTTCTAAGATGTTTTTCTTGATTTGAAAGAAAGGATATGTGTGCGTTTATGGCAACACAGTTCTTTCTGTGATACTGCTGATATTCAGTTTGGTATTCTTCCCAGCTTAGGGATGCTGGAATCCTTTAAAGAGACATGGTTGGGGTTGAGGCAGAGAGATGGCTCAGTAAGGTGATTGCCGTGCAAGCATGAGGTCCTGAGTTTGATTCCCACACAAACAAAAAGCCAGGTCCCATTGTGTGTGCCTATGATCCCAGTCCTGGGGAGACAGAGATAGGATACTTGGGGCTTGCTGGCTAGACAGTCTAGCCAAATTAGCAAGCTCCAGGTTCAGTGGGAGACCCTGACTCAACACACACACATACACACACATACACACACACACACACACACACACACACACACACACACACGTCATCTTCTTCATATTCAGAACTTTCCTGCTAAGGCAGTCTGATAGTAAATTCTAACCAGCTTAGGTAGAGGGACAGTTGGCCAATGTCTGCTGTTCTTGTATCCTGGGCACAGGCTATTTTCAGTCTAATCCACATAAGTGAGGGAAGAATGATTATATAGTGATGTGAGCCATCACAGATGCAGTCTGGACCACTGGAAGAGATGCAGCTTAGCCATGGGCCCCTGAGCAGCCCATTTCTCTGAGCTTATTGTTTGAAGAATACAAAAGGGGTCAGTTTCATCTTTTCTGGGAAAGTTGAGGGTTCAGGAAGGGGTTCATAGGGCCAACAGTACATGTACTGCACTCAGCAGAGCTCTAACTGCCAGGTTAGGAAGGGCAGCAGCAGCAAAGGGAACAGCCACAAGTATACAGGAACCAGTGCTCTGGGTCCCCCTTTCCCGAGTACCCTGCACAGCCTCGGCTCCTGTCCTAGTCAGTGTTTTAGTGCTACGAAGAGACACCACGCCTAAGGCCACTCCTAAAAAGGAAAACATTTAATGGGGCTGGCTTACAGGTTCAGAGTTTATTTCATTATCATCCTGGTGGGAAGCATGGTGGCACACAGGCCACCGGAGAGTTCGGAGAAGGAGCAGAGAGTTCTACATATGGATCAGCAGACAGCAGGAAGAGAGAGAGAGAGAGAGAGAGAGAGACACTGAGTTTGGCTTGAGTATCTAAAACTCCAAAGCCCACCCCCGGTGACAAACTTCTAACAAGGCCACACCTACTCCAACAAGCCCATACCTCCTAATAGTGCCATTCCCTGGTAGCCAAGGGTTCAAATATGTGAGCCTGTGATGGCCATTCCAATTCAGACCAGCACAGTTCCCTCTCCTAGGAAGCCTGGAGGTCAGATGTCTGTTTATCTGCCTCAGTCTACCAGCAGGCTGAACCTAGGAACGTATCCCTGCAGAGCCCCATATGCTTATGGTCTTCTGACATTTCCCCCTTCATCTCGGCTGTTTCTTAACCGACACAAGAAGCCATATGTTTCATGTGGGGCCAGATGAAGCTTTGCTACCAAACATAGTAGCTTTGTCTTGGATTTAATATGCATTACTTGGTGTTTTGTTTCTTAAGCAGAGTTTTTCTTTGTTGAAATAAACACAGATCAAGAATTTACATGGCGCACATGGTTGTGCATATTTACTGCAGAAAATCTGTTAATAATCTATGCCTCATCGGATGTTAGAATAATGAAGGCGGCGCTTGGTAGAAGTGAATGGATTTGGCAACATCTCTCTTATCTGGGGAACGAAAGGCCATGGCTTCTTTTCCAAACCTCATTTTCTTCTGTCATCTGCAGCACTGGCTGGCTTTCCACATGGTGCTGGGGAACTGAATGCATCTCTGGCTCCAAACAACATTTTACAGTGTTCTCCGCTCTCTCCCTTTCTTCTAGCACACAGACACGTTGGCCTTGGACTGTCAGGATTGCTCCTCTGGGTAAAGGAGCACTCCTTATGTTACCAGGAGGGGCAAACAAGAAAGCAGCATAGAATTGGGGGGAAAGCTCTAGGAGATGTGAGGGGTGAAACTTCACTTAGGATGCAAGGCCCCTGGAATTGCATCGGAGGGAGGAGAGTCGAGACCAGGCATCTGGGTGAAGCAGAAGGAGAGGGTGGTGGGACGGGGAGAGAGTGGGTGAGCCACCAGCAAGTTTGGCGGTCACCCATGATGATGTCATCTCTATGCAAGAGCGTCATAGACCCAAGACTGTCGTCAGATTCTGACTCTGCTCTTCTCTACTTGCTTGTTCTTGGGGGAGTCTTTTAGCTTCTCCGAACCTCAGGTGCCACGGACGTGAATGTATGAAGAACCATGCTTCTTTTCTTCTTTTCTTTTTAAAAATTTCTATGTGTGCACACATGCATGTTTGTGAGAATGTGGGCCCATGTGTGCCATGGTGTGTGTGTGTGGTGTGTGTATGTGTGTGTGTGGTGTGTAATGTTCACAGAACAGTCTCAGGTGGTCCTCGTCTTCTACCTTGTGTGAGAAAGAGTTCCTTGTTTACCGCTGTGTGTGCCCAGCCTGTAGGCTTCTGAGCAGTCTTCTGTCTCTGCCTCTTCTCTCTCTCCATGGGAGAGCTGGCATTAGAATGTGAACTACCTCATCTGGCTCTGCACAGGTTCTGGGGATCTGAACTAAGGTCCTCATAAGGGTACATGGCAAGCTATCTGAGCCATTCGCGCCCCCCCCCAAGGCCAATTATTGCATCCTTGATTAGAACATAATGAAGTAAACAGTCACACTTTTACTAGTAACTATTGTTTACCCTTGAGAGCACATCTGGAGAACATAGCCTTCATTCAGATCTTGTTTGTTTGCAGAAACTGGCAAGGTGTTTACCTGGGGTCGAGCAGACTACGGTCAGCTAGGGAGGAGGTTGGAGTCTCCTGAAGCTCAGAAACCTGTAGAGCAAGACTCATCGCTCGCCTTCCAGAGGCCACAGAACAGTGTGCCTTCACCTCTGCATTGCCTGACAGGAGCGACAGAGGTAAGTGGCGACTTCCTGCAGATGCAGTGTGCTGCCTTCCCTGCCCCACAGAGAAGGGTTTCTGTGGTGGCTTCCTGCATATACAGTGTGGTGTCTTCCCTGTCTCACAGTGAAGTGTTTCCTGAGGGCTTCCTATATACCAGTCTGAGTCATGGTATGTTTATACAGGAGTCTGAAGGGGTCCTCGTTCACAAGAAGCTAATGGTTTACTACGAGAGGAAATCTGATTCTTGGTTACCTACCTGTCCATTAGCATAAGGCAGACTGTATAACTCACTTAGGGAGGTTCAGAGGCCAGTATTCCAGGAAGGAGTGAGAGCTTGAACTCAGTTGGTAGAAAGATTGGCTTGGGTTTTGAGAATGGCATGGCTTTGAGGAGTGCCTCGAGGGATGATTGGGGCTGAAGCATTTGGAAGACACAGGAAGACTCCAGGAACATAATAATTGAACAGAGTCATACTGGGTGAAGATGTGAGGAAAACATATGGGGGCTGCTAACAGTGAAATTGGCTGGGGCATGGAGCCCTCATGAGGTGATAACATGGGGATGGGAGGGGCTATAACCCGACCTAGGAGGCGTTTAATACTGAGCTAAGTATTCTGCACATTTGCTTATATTTTCCAGTGAAGAAAACATGTGGGCCACTTGCTTATTCAAGTCCCTTTGGTTCTCTGAAATGGCCTGAAGTTCTCTGTTTAAGGCAGGAATCTTAATTTCTCCAGGGTGTATGTTTCTGTCATTGAATTTTATTTCACTGAGTCCTTTTGTTTGTTCTTAAAGAAAGGCTAGGGCTTTTAGAAGAGCAGGCATCAGAAGCCGCGTCTCTGAACGGCAGTTGGGTTAGTGAAGGAATTCAGTCTTCATTCAGAGTCTGTCAGAAAAAAAATCATAAACTTATAAGACTTCTGCAATTAGCAAGAGGCTAATTACAACCCTGTCCACACCTGGAGGGCTTGGCTTCTTTTCCCCAGGGCCACCTGGCTACCTCCTTCCCGGTACATAGGATGTTTCATTTCCGTTTCATGTCCTGGCCCTCATTCTCCTGAGCCCTTCCTCTGTGCCACGAAGGCAGTCTGCACACAGCAGTGATAATAAGCCTGCTTTCAACCTCCCACCCCAACTGAAGTACATTCTTTTTGCATATGCAGGAGCTCGTGCTTGTAAGAGGTCAGAGGTAGTATTTGTGATGTGTTTCAGCCTTTGTGTATCATGAGTGCTGTTTCATTTCCTCTTAGTCTTAAAATGATCATGTAAAATGACTGCCGAGAGCCAGCAAGATGGCTCTGCACATAGAGGAGCCTGCCCCCCAAGCCTGTTGACCTGAGTTTTAACCTTGGAACCAACAGAGTGGAAGGTGAGACCTGACTCCCTTAAGCTGTCCCCCCAATTTCCGTCATGTGCTTTGACATGCACGTGACCACGCGTGTATTTATTTTATCTATTTGTATCACTGCTGTTGAACTAAGCATCAAGAGCCCGTCTAACTGCGTCTTTTAGACTCTTGGTGATAAGCTCAAGGGCAGCAGCCCTGAGCGTCTTTATGATGCCTACTGTGTTCATCTTGGTTCTGTTTGGTTCTGCTAATGCACGATGGAAGGAATGGAGTAGAAATCTCTTCTGTGTAGAGAACCTGATGTAACTGTGTAACAGTGTAATCGTCTTTAGCATTCCCGTCCTTTCTGGGTCACTTGAAACTTTGGATGGCATAGTAGCCGAGGCACGGTAGCCTCATCCACTGCCCTGTCTGGTTCTGTTGACAAGATGTGGGTCATAATTCCTACGGTAGACTTGGCATGCTACATGGGGAGCTGGTTGAGGATAGCATGCATAGTTCTCTTGGGTAGTGGGGATTTGGTAACAGTTGGTTACATTGTCTTCTGCAAGAAACAGTCAGTGATCTGTGTTGGCCCAGCGTGCCACACTGCTGCAGACACAGACAGTACACACATGTACTCCGTGAACCTGCTAGGACATGACTGGTTGAACCCAGGGCCTTGTGTTTGCACATGTTAGGCAGGTACTCTACTGCCGAGCTGTGTCTTCAGTCCTCTTTTTCACTTTTTATTTTGAGATAGGACTGGCCTTGAATTCACTCTGTGACCTCAACTAGGCCTTGAATTCATGGTCCTTCTGCCTTGGCCTCTTACAGAGCTGAGATTATGGGCCTGCCCCACCAGGCCCAACAGGTGTGACCTTTAGGAGCAAGATGAGGAGTGGGCTTGGATCTACCTCCTCCCAGCTCTTCTCCTTCTCTGCTCCATGCTCTGGGGCTGATGTGCACCCTCAGATCTCTTTGCAGGTTCAGACTCCAGGCTGCTGCATGCTAGTAAATTGTGCCAGGCATTGTTTCCTGTTGATGCCATGTCTGGCTTCGTCAGCCTCTGTTTGTTAGAGGCCCAGGAAGAGTAAGGCTGGTAGGCTGCCATAGCTTATTCAAAGAGCTTCTAGTACCCGAGTAAATATGGCACCTGAGAAGTTAGGTAGAAATGGATACAAGGTAGCAGTGAAGACAGGATGATAATTCCGAGGACACTGGCAAAAAGGAACTATTGTTTGACCCAGGCTCTTAAAACCGGGTTGGTGTATAGCAAGGATACCGCATGCCAAGATGAGCATGAGGTGGGCCACATGGCTTGAACCTTCCTGTGCCTGAGCCTTGCTCCCCAGTGTGGCTGCCTGTCTGTCCTGTCCTATTCCCCGACACAGTAGCAAACACAAAGCACGTTCATACATTGTCTCATTTGATCCTAGTATGGTGCCCTGAAATAGGCCTCAAGAGGAATGATTATTTCCATTTATAATCAAGAACACCAGGACCCAAAGAGGCCGGCTAGGAGATAGAAGAGCCAGGACAAATGGCCTGATTGTCGGTGGTTCTGGGGGCTTGCCTGGGCTCAGCCTGCAGTCACATCCCTGAGTCATGTTCCTGGTTTAAATTCTGCCCACGTTTGGTTGAGGAGCACCGACTCTCATCTCACACATGCACGTGTGTGCACACACAGCTGCGGGAGCGGGAGCCGTGGAGTTAAAGAAGACTTGGGTCCGAGATGGGGGTCACTGTGAAGCTCAGAGGTCGCCAGCCCTCGTTTTTTTTTCTGCAGGGCAAAAGCTGCAAGGATCAACCTGTGCACAGGGTTGGAGTGAGATCCGTCAGAAGGAGTGGGAAAGGAGCTATTTTTAGATTGCCGAGTCACTCACTCGGCCGTGTTAGCTGAGGATTGAGCCTGTCCCCTACGCTTTCCACCGTGTTATTTCTGAAGGAGAAATACCACTTGAATGCTATGTAAAACCCATTAATGAACCTGGAAGTTTCCAGGGTGTCTTTGTCCTGCAGCTCTCCCAGAAGACTGCCTTTCCTGAATGACCTTCCTTCTTTCCTATATTTAATGCTTTTCTAATTTTAAGTTTGTGTAAAGACTGTGGGACTTCGGTGCCCTAAATAACGCAGAAATCTACCACCAGCAATCAGCTGAGTCCAGAGGGCTCTGACAGAATTGAACACAACCCGAAAAAAGCACGGCCAAGTGGCTCTCTGGCAGGAACCCCTAGGCATCCGTGCTGTTGTCAGAGGAGCCTGAGGTCTTAGACTCTAGGGACCCAACAGCCCTAAATCTTTCCCAGAGCACAGCCTTTAGAGTCCTCCTCGAATCCATAACAACGACCCTAAGCATGTTCTGTTGTGGTTAGAAGCTAGCACGTGGTCGCTGTGTACCATAGCAGGGGGAGATAGTGCAAACCACACAGCAGTGGACCTGCCCATGAGAACACACAGGAGAGAAAGCCACCAGACAGCAGAGCCATGCTAGCCAGGAGGTCTAGGCTAGCAAAGGCCTTGTCTTTCATGTTGAAAGTTGCCGTCTCTGAGCCATCAGCCAAAGAGCGTACAGGGGCTGGAACGAGGCCTGTCAGCACGTGACAGGCAGCTCAGTCTCCATGGCTGTCCTGTCCGGCCTCAGCAGGAGAGGATGCACCTAATCTGGAAGAGTCTTGATATGCCAGGGTGGAGGCATATCTTCTTAGAAGAGAAGGGGGTGGGAGGGGCTTGGGGAGCGAGAGACTGGGAGGGGGAGCCGCATTTGGAATGTAAATAAATAAGTAAAAGGAAGTTGCAGTCTTGGTCTCAGAGGCCCTTAGTGGATATCTTAGTTTCCTGTCTGTTGCTGTGATAAAACACTCAAAACAAAAGCAACTTGGAGGTGGGCGTGGCACGAGGAAGGGGTTATTCCACCTTACACTTCCAGGTCATCATCTCTCACTAAAGGAAGTAAGGCAGGAACTGAAGGCAGGAATTTGTTTGCTATTCTGCAATATTATTCTTTACCAGGGAATTCCTCACCAGGAAGGTACAACAGAAACCATGGAGGCTGGGCTCCCTGTTGATTCATGTGGGTTCATGCTCAGCTTTCTTCTTTACACACACGGGGCGGGACCACCTGCCTATGCTGTGCTGCCGTTTGCTGCTTCCAGGGCATTGGGCCCTTCTCCATCAAAGCAATCCCTCACAGACATGCCCACTGGCCAGTCTGATTCAGGCAGTTCCTTATTCCAGGTTCTCACCTCCCCTGACTCTAAGTGGTGTCAGGTAGGCAGTTAAAGCTCACTAGAGCAGTGGGTGTTCACTGATGGGAGAGAGGAGAAAGGAATAGAAGGAAGAGTTTTAGGGTGTGTGTCCCTCACTGCCCCCCCTTTCCTCTAGACTGTGCTCTTCAACCCCAGGAAGTTAAGAAGGGCGTTCCCATATCTGTAGGTTCTTGGTCACCCAGTAGCCTGCAGAGCCAGCACCTGGGGGTTCTGTCCTGTGCCGTGCACAAGTCACAGCTGGGGCTTCTGATGAAGATGCTCATAATCCGTTGCCCTTCATAATTCGTCAGGAACTCGAATCCATTTACCCTTGATTTTTTTCTCTTAACCCAGCAGCTGCTTCGGCATACCTGTCTCTGACTGCCACATTAGCAGGTGGGGAGCCTGTGAGTGAACAGCAGGGTCAAGCAGGACAGGCACACTGTGACAGAAGCTATGGAGAGTCTGAGGATGAAAATATGTTTGTCCTACCCCATGCCCACAGGGACCTTTTCTTTCCTGACATTTCAGTCCCTGTGGTTTTGTTAGATGCTGCAGGGTTGGAATAGGGTTGGTGCCTGGAAAGGCTTCCTGAATTGGAAGTCTTGACGTTAAATTAGTTCTCGAGGGAGCTAATGTAAGTAGCAGGGGAAATCTTGGCAAGGCCTTGCCTTTCGGAGGCAAGCAGAGGAAGGACAGCAGCCAGCCAGGCTGAGTATTGACAGGAAAGGGGAAAGTGTCACGGCAGGGTCCAGGAGGCTGAGGAGGTGAGGCAGGCTGGGGAAGGGGAAAGGGCCACCGGATGCAGCGATGGTGAAGATATAGGAGCTGCTGGTGGGTGACGGTGGTGGAGCGTGAAGATGGCCGTGTGCCCCTTGCAGGAGATGAAGTAGCGGAGGGACAGAGGTGTATGAGGGAGGGGGAGTCGGAGCCCAGCCACCATGGATCAGAGCCTGAAGATCAGTGTGAAAGGGTTAGCTCCTGGAATGGGGAAGAGATGTTCTTTCAGCCTAGCAGTAGAGCAAAGGGGGATACAAGTCAGATGCTTTGAGGTAGAGGAGAGAGTGCCTCTGGCAAACGGTATCCTTTGAGATCCTATGGTTCGTTTTATTTGTTTATCCCAACAATGTTGATCACATCCTGCTGGGTCAGGTGCCACTCAAGGCCGGAGAATCACAACTAAAGGATGAAGTTGATGCCGGTTCTGCTACGTAGTATTTTCTAATGACATAGTAACTAGCCTGCCTATCCTTAAACCAAACTCGGGAGTTCCTTGACGAAAGGCACGATCTTGTTTATCTCTGTCCAGTGAGGGCTAGTGTGGGAGCAATGTATGTAGTTGGTAGATGTGTGCCAACAAGAGTAGGAGCTCATGGTGGGTGGCTTAGATGGTCTTGGTTAGACCAAACACCAAATTGTTCCTGGAGTGAAGAGTCCAAGGCATGAGCTCAAGCTCAAGCCACCAGAAGGGACCAAGTGACCTTGATGCTAGAGTGGGTTCATCTAGCACAGTCTAGTGACTCTCTGGAAGGGAGAGCTCAATGACATCATTATTAATGCTGAATGGTGGCGAGGCCGTTGGCATTCTGGAGCTGAGGAAACTTCAGGGCCGAGAGAAAGCTCACACTCATTCACAAAGTGGTTGGTCGGGTGGGGCTTGAACCCCTCCCTTTCTACTCCTTCTTGTCCTGTTCCTCAGCAGCCCCCTTCCTGTCTATCTTTGTCTTTACTGGGTGGTAGGTAGAACAGATGGCTCCTTCCAGGCTTGGGACAGCATCTTCTGAGGCGGAGAGCTAGGACAAGGACAGACTCAGTAAAGTCTACCACGTTAGCTCATGAAAAGGCATCTATCTCACTGGCTGAAGTTGGAGGTGAGGTCTGATACACAGTCTTGAATGTAGAACAAGACCTAGGCTGGGCTTTCTCCTCTATAACTATCATCAATTATGTAGCTTTGTATCTGTTCAAGCCTTTCTCAGCCTTAGTTTTCTCATCTGCGGAGTAACTATAGTATTTACCTTGCCTATAGGATTTTGGAAAGACGCCAATTAAATGTGTCATTATTGGGTCCACTGTGTGTTTCAGATATAGGTCTTGTTATAAGTATGTGTTAGAGCTACCCTTGCGTCTTACTTGCGATTGTAGACACCAGTCCTACATCTCATGGGAGTGCTTCTTAGAATAGGACTCAGTGCAAGCAATGGAGTTAGATGTGCTGTAATCTGCACTCAGTCCCCTCTCGGGTGCAGACAGTGTGACCTCCCGTTGGGGGAAGCCAAGCCACCAGTGTCCGTGCCCAGGGTGTCTCTGGGTTGCTTTCTCAGCAGCAGAGGAAACTTGTCAGTAGTAATTTAAGGCCTCTGCGATCTCATTTGTCTCTAGTACTCTTTGCAGCAGTGTGACTGGCCCAGGCCTTGCCTGGGGTCACTCTGGAGCTGACCCACTATCGTTTGTTGCACCTGACCTTAAATACTGCTTGTCCCAGGATGAAAGTAAATCTCCTAGAATTTTAGAATGAAAATACAGCAGGGAGGGTCTGAAGGGGGATGAATGGGCTGCGCAAGAGTTGGCTGGCCAAGGGCTAAAGCTACTTCTGTCTCTCTGGAGTTTCTCTGGCTTGGACTGCCATTATCTACTGCCTCACCACAGAGACAGCGGCAGAAACAGCGCTTGAGTCAGTAAGCCATGGTCTGTCCTTACCTAGCTATCCCCACCTCACTGCCAAAGCGAAGACTAAAAATAAAAATTTGATCATAGTCTTGTTTTGTTTAATGTTCTTAGAAAAGAAAGAAAACCGGATTGGAGATGTAGTTTAGTTGTAGAGTCCTTGCCTGACATGTAAAAGGCCCTAGGGTCAATCCTTAGTAATGAAAAAACAAAACAAACAATAAAAAAAAAACTAACTAAATTCAAAACACTCCCAAATATAAAACAAAAACAAACAAACAAAAAGACCACCAACAAAAAATCAAAATTCCAAACACAAAAAAATATGAATTTCTCTAAGAAACACTTACTGGAAACCTCCTCTTTAGGAAGATGATTGAAGAATATGGAAGAGAGGAAGCTTTGGCTCTGGCTTCAAACGGTGTCTAAGCAAAGCCACAGCCACATAGGATTAGGGTCTCAGGATGTAGGCTCCAGGACTGCGGTTGGCCTTGTCTACCCCTGTGTCCCCATCACTCTGCACACAGTAGGTACATCACTCTGCACACAGTAGGTACTTGGGTTAATCGTTACAGGGATGCTGTTGATTTCCAATGGCTTCCATTCTGGGAAGTCCAAATTCTGGGCCGTGTCATAAGAAGCCTTCTGGATTCAGGTCTGCCAAGGCATGCAGCCTCTTCTGCCTGGGTTGTGCTGCTGTTCATGGCAAACGGGAGAAGGTTCCATGCCATTTGGTGTTTCTGGATCTCTCCTTCCTTTTGTACAGGGCATCTTGGACCACTCCTCCAGCTCTCCAGCAGAAAACAAGGACCATGTTCTGTTTACCTTTGCATCCCACCATCCACCTGACACACTCATCTCTGGCTTCCTATTGAGCACTGTGTGTGGTACTGGTACCCACTTTCTTAGCATTACTGAGCTGGTGTCCATGCAGCCCCTTCCCACCCTTCCTCTGTCTCTCTTGTCTTTGGTCCATCTTTAGAGTGTGGGTCTAGAATGTATACTGGCGCTAGGCTGGGATGAGCCTTGACCTCCCTTTTGCCCTTTCCAAATACCTTATGCTGTCACATCATCTCCATTCATAATCGTGGGCCTCTCCAGCTCTTTCATTTGCACAAAATCCCTGACCAGAGCTTTTTATTGGATGGATATCTTAGGAACCAGCCCTTCCTTCACTTTTCTTCCCCAAACATTATTCCCTTCCTGTCTTGCTTTGGTTTTTGCAGTGTCCTGAGTACTAGGTAAGTACTGAGTGTACCTTTAAAGGGTAGCAAAGCAAAACGCCTGCTCTTATCACTGCAAAGGAAGCAAAACCATATCACCCATCTGTCCATCATCCCTCCCTCCCTCCCTCCCTCCCTCCCTCCCTCCCTCCCTCCCTTCTTATCCTCCCCCTCCTTTTTTGAGACAAGGTCTCTCTACCTATCCATGACTCTCCTGAGCTCACTATGTAAACCAGGCTGACCTTGAACTCATAGAGATGTACTTGCCTCTGGAATTCTGGGATTAAAGGCATGTGCCCCCATGCCAGGCCAGGCCCTTTCCTTCATGTGCAGCCTTCAGAACCCCAAGGCCCCAGGCCATTTGAATGGGCCACTGTGCAGAGATCTGAAGGGGAAGGTTAAAATCTGCCTGGTTGCATAATTCCATTTGGTGCTGCAGTGCTTCTCCATGGGAACACTGTCAGCTCTGATGACCGTCTCCTGCAGCTGCAGATTGCTGTTTGGAAGAAAGCCTTCTTACTGGGTATCTGTTGCCATCTAAGTAGGGAGCTGGGGGTAGGGTAAGGAGACCAACCACGGGAGCAAGAATGGAAGCAATCAGAGATACCTTTGCAAAAAAAGAACAGCTGCTGTAGCAGTTGATCACGAAGCCTCTGGCTCTTCAGAGGGACCAGATGTCTGGGGTAAAGGGAGGGAGGGTGCTTGGTGGTGGTGGGGGCAGAGCAGAGCAGAAGACAGAGCTGGGGGCGGGTCAACCACAGGTGCAGGTGCAGAGAGGCCATTCAGGGACACCTTCTGTGGACCACATTATGGAACACAGCTGGCCTGGGAAGGTTGCTCGTGACTGCTGGGTAGGAAAGTTCCATGCCCAGTGAAAGGTATGATGAGCATTCTGAGCATCTTCTCCGTGGCTGGGATTCCTGCGGTCTCTGCTGACTACCGGTATGGAGCACACACAGCAACATTAGAATGAGGAAGGACAGGACACAGGGAAGACTTAAGAGTCTTTACACTATGAGCTTTGGGGACACAGCTCAGTGAGTGTTTTGATTCATAAACCAGGTATGGTGGGGTATGCCTGTCATCCCAGCATTTGATAAGAGGATATGGGAGGACTGTGGTTTCAGGGTCATCCTTGGCTTCATTGTGAGTTTGAGGCTAGCTTGGGATACTTGAAACCCTGTCTCAAAAAAAAAAAATCAAGCAAACCAAAAACCAAACCCAGATCCTTGGGCAGAATGTATCTGTCAATTGATACAATGACGTTTGTTGGGTTCACCTCTCCAGATTGTTGCCAGGTGATGGCATGGATAGGAGAGCATCTTCTAAGCCATGAAGCAAAAAACTAATGTTCCAGTGTACATCTTGTTAGTAGACTGCCTCAGGTTTGCAGGGAGCCTTCATTTCTTCTGTCTCTTTGGGAGGTACAATTAGCTATTGTGGAGCTGCAGTTGGGTGTAGATCACTCCATGGTTCTTCTTCAGCCATTCATACTCGGATGCTCAGGGGGCATTCATTATGTAAGGACTTGGCTAGGATAGTGAGAACACAGAGCCCTAATGCTTTCTAACAGAGCTGTGACTTGTAGAGTAAGGTCCCCTTCAGGTGAGAGGGCACAGGTTACACTTGGTGTAGCTTTCTAGCTGGAGTAGAAAGGTGACTGTGGAACAGTGCTTGTCCCAGCTTTGACATCTGGATGGCTCCAGGTGACCCAGTGCCCAGCACATTCCCCCTTCATTCCTTGACACACCCTAGAGACATTATTGGAAAGCTGGAACAGCAAAGGCAACCTGGAGACTCAGGGGGTATCTCAGGTCTTCATTTTCTTGATTTCGGGGAGAAAACACCCTGACAAGAGTGGTTCAAGAGAGAAAGGGCTTGTTTGGGTTCACAGTTCCAAGGGGATACAGTGCGTCATGTTTGGGGCATCGTGCTGAGAGCCTTAGGCTGGCCTGTCACATCACATCACAGGTCCAGTAGCACAGGGGGGTGGGGAGGAAACGGGGCCAGACTATGAAGCCTCAAGGCTGGTCTTCAGTGAGCTACATCTTGTAGCAAAGCTCTACCTTTTAATGGTTCCATAGCTTGTCACTCAGCACCATCAGCTCAGCTGGGGACCAAGCTGGAGACACGTGAGCCCATGGAGGCCACTTCACATTCTACCCACCGTATGTTAGGAAGCAGGCATTTGAGGTCCTATGAGATTGGTAGAAATCTCTGCTCACTTAGAGTGTGCTTCTCCTATTAGTGTCTCACTGTCTTGTGTCTTCTGTCTGTCTTATTCATGGTGGCATTCTGGGGCAAGTCTATGGATGCACAGAGCAAGTGGCCACCATATTTTATGAATGTCATAACCTGTGAGGCAGATCAGGGGCTCAGTCCTGCAGTAGGCAATTGGAGACTTCCAGCGCCCTCTGTCAGAAGCAGGTGGGATGAGTCTGTCTGGTGGTAGCTGTGTGAGGTCCTGACAACTGTGATCTGTTAGTTTTGGAAGGACTGGAGCAGAAACAAGATGCAGGCTTCTTGCTGTAGGCTCAGCATGAGGGTCATAGAAATGCAAACATTTTTTTTTCCATTCCTCGGACATCTACTGTGGTACAAGAGCACACAGGTGCGTGCATGGTACATTTCCCTTTGCACACTCCAAGGTAGAGTTTCTGCTGCTGCAAGGGATTGTGGGAACTCTCCCACCCTCACTGCTGTACAGTGCATTCCTCACACTGCTCCCCTGGCGCACTTTACCAAGCTGTTCCTTCCCGCACTTACCAGCTTTGGGACGATTGTGCTTGTGGTGGCCACAGTCTCCCCAGTCAGGGTTTGTGGTGTGGTGTAAGGAATAATGTATTTGCTATTACCAGTAACAGGTAGCACTCACCATGGACTGAAGAGTACCCCCACGGAGTAATTTCTACATGCCACCATCTCTTTAACCCTCCTGACAATAAAGGCAGAGTTGGGATAATTGTTACTTTGTAGATAGGGAGAGGAGACTCAGAGCAGTGGCTAGCGACAGAGTTGCCATCAAAAGTTACATCCTGCTGCAAAGCCAGTGCTGTTGAATGCTACATTCCCCTTTGAACTCTGATGTCTATTCTCTCTGAGGCTTCTTTACCTTCCCAATCGGTAACGATAAGCAATACTGAGAAGCAGTATTAGAGTTCCTCCCAAACCCCACCACTAGTGCTGTCCGCTCCGGTTGGAGCCCCTGATTTCTTGAAGACTGGTTCCTTTTCAGTTCTGAGATAATTAGGTTTGGTTTGGTCTCCAGGGGTTGTTAAGTATCTATTTTGCTGCTACAGGAGCACAGGGTATAAAGTGCTGGCGCCTGTGCTGTCCAGAACAGCTATCTGTGACACCTGCATCAGCCCAGCATAGTAGCTGTGACCCTGTGTGGCAGATGACAATGTGAAGTGTGGCTAGAGTGACATAGGAAATAGATTTCTAATCTTAATCAATTTCAATGACAGAACCACATGAGGCCGGTAGCCGCCATATTAGACAGTGCAAATGTAGACACAGAAGCCAAATGGCCTATAGATGTTTCCATTCTTGTCTTGATTCTTTCTCCTGTGTTCCCACCAAGGCTCCTGATTCCCAGAGGATCAGATGTTTTACTGAATTTCTACTGTTATCTCAGCTTCTGGCACACCTAAACATACATTATTACATATTTTTTTCTGACTGTGATGCATATAGAAAGGATGGACATCTCTCAGATAAAGATAAACCTCTCTGTACACAGAAGTTAAATCCAGGAGTGGAGTAGAGCGCGTTCCTGTGTGAGTAAGAGACTCATCAAAGCCATTTTTGGAGCAGTGAAACCAGGACTGGAAACTTCCATATTCTGATGCTCAGCCAGCATTTCCTCTGCTTTCCCTGGCGCTGATGTGCCAAGCCTTGAACAGAGGGGCTGCTCATTTGGACGATTCTTTTAATGTTAGGCAGAGAGCTTTTTCTATTTGCTGTAAGCCTTTCTGTACCACATGCACTTTTAATTCTATACTGGTGACATTGTAAGCAAAATCAAATGGGTCCTTGGGAAGGCTAGAAGGCCACTTAACCGAGCTGCTTCTCTTTCCTAGATGCTAGAAGTAGCATGCCAATCAAACAGACAGGCGGAGTGTTTGTCTGGGACCTGTGGTCAGAAGACATTGAGTCTCTTCCCTTCGTTCCTGGTGCTGCTGGAATAGTTACCATCAGACTAGCCCTCATATAGAGGGCTAGTCAAGAACTCACAGGCAAATAAAAGCAGCCCTCTGAGGAGGGGCTACAAACTCACAGGAGTTAAGGCTGTGAAAGTCAGTGAAAGGAGGTGCTATTTCAGATTGAAGGATGCTAATACAATGGCAGCTAGTGAACTGTTCAGCGAGTCCATACCGATCAGGTCCTTTGGTGGCAAGAGACAGTATAGTTGCCCATTGATAACCGTGGGACGTTGATTTTAAAACCCATGATCCAGTCCTTACGTGAGGCTCTGTAGCATTATCATAGAACCTCCACATCTTTCAGTGGACTAAAGCTCTTCTACAGGTGACTTGTGATAGAAAATACAGTGTAAATGATGGAGAGACAGTTGTCATGTTGTGTTTTGGGAATACTGACCAAGAAAAGAAAGTATAATTTAAAAGAAAATTGAGGCCCCCTCCTTCTTTAGTACTGGGACTTGAATCTAGGGCCTTATGTATACCAAGCAAGCACTCTACCATTGAGTGACATCATCAATCCCTTTTTATGTTTGAGACTAGATCTTGCTAAGCAGCTCAGGTAAGGCCTAAGTAGTGGGATCCCACCCCCAACTTTGTTTCAGGGGGTGGGCAGGCTTGTTTTCGACCCTGACTTGTTGAAGGTACAGATATAGAGCCCATGGCACTGAGGGGCCTTGGAGTGAAGGAGTTTAGTTTAATGGTTGAATTCCTAGGTGGTGTGCTGTGGCTGATAGTGACAAGCACACATGTGCTGGGTGACCGACCAGGTGACTGCCCAGAGATCAAAATGAAGAAGAGTGAGAGAGGGGACCAGAGATGGCGGAATGCACAGACCCGAGTGGGAATGAAGCTGGATGATGCTTTGTGTAGCTTTTCCAACTTTTTTTCTGAGATGACTAAAAGGGGGGCTGGAGAGTTGGCTCAGTGGTGAAGAGTGCTTGCTGCTCTGCCATCTCCCACACTGGGTAGTCCTGACCTTCTGCAACTCCAACTCTAGGGCTCTGATGCCCCCTTACGGCCTCTGTGGGTGGCCCACATACACACACACACACACACACACACACACACACACACACACACACACACGACACACTATATCTTTGAATATATTTATTTTTTATTTTATGTTATGAATCTTTCACTCGCATGTGAGTCTCTATATTATGTGGGTTCTGAAGCTGAACTTCTGGACAGTTCCTCTGATGAAGAACAAGTACTCCTAACCCCTAAGCGGTCTCTCTAGCCTCTAAAGTACTGCTTAAAGAAATAACCTTGGAAGGGTGCGGTCAGAGCAGCGCTTCTGCTGTGATCATTAACAAAGGGAGGAGCCGAACCCCTTCACTGAACCACTACCACCCAAAGGAACCACAGGCACGGGTTAATGACAAAAGAGAGAAAAAGTAAAACCCAAAAGGAATTCTTTAGAGACCATCAACATTGGTGAAGCTCCAGCCAGACTTCTAAAGGAAAAAGACCCGAAATCCTAATTTTAGGATGAAAGTCATTATATGAAGTGGTTCAGTCTTATGCCAAAAACTCAGTAACTTAGATTTGGCAGCACAATAATGAAAAGTCAAATATACCCAGGTTGATGCACATGAAGGACTGGCTTTGTGTATATGTATTATGCCTACATATACACAATATAGATTAGTATATGATATTACATATATTTATGCTTGAAACAGGTCCTCTCTATGCAGCCAAGGCTTGTTTTGAACTCCTTAATCCTCCTGTCTCAGCCTCTGGACTGCTCTGATTACAGGTGCGTGATACCACACCCTGTGAATATCACCATATCTGATAAGGAAATCAATTACCTATCAAAAACTTTGCCTCTAAAGAAATTTTCAGGCTTGGAG
Organism: Mus minutoides; assembly: GCA_902729485.2. NCBI lineage: Eukaryota > Metazoa > Chordata > Mammalia > Rodentia > Muridae > Mus > Mus minutoides. The sequence goes on from LR755131.1 coordinate 1,082,176, forward strand.
AGATGGCATAGCAGGAAAGAGCACTTGCTGCCCTTTAAAAAAAATGAGTTTGGTTCCCAGCATCCACATCAGGTGGCTTACTTCCACCTCCTACACACACACACACACACACACACACACACACACACACACACACACACGAAAAAAATCTTTTAAAATCTTTACAAAATAATTTCCCTTGAAGGGCATGGTAGCACATGCCTGTAACCCCAGCACTCAGGAGGCTGAAGCAGGAGGATGGCTGAGTTCAAGGTCATCTTGGTCTACAGAGTGAGTCCCAGGACAGCCAAAACTGCTTAGAAAAACAAAAAATTTCCACTGATAAGTTTTATAAAACATTTAAGGAGAGCCAGGCGTGGTGGCACACGCCTTTAATCCCAGCACTTGGGAGACAGAGGCAGGCAAATTTCTGAGTTGGAGGCCAGCCAGTGAGTTCCAGGACAGCCAAGGCTATGCAGAGAAACCCTGTCTCGAAACAAACAAACAAACAAACAAACAAAAATTTAAGGAAAGAGATAGCACCAATTTAATATTAATCTTTTCAGAAAATAGAGGACACTTTCTATATTACTTAATGGAATTAATGTAATTCTGATATGAAGCCCCAATGAAGACATTACCAAAAAAGAGAAAATTACAATATCCCTCATAAGCATAAACAGAAAATCGTTAACAAAATACTTAAAAATAGAGCTGAGGGAGGGATAGCTTGGTGGTAGATCAGCGTGAGGTTTGAGATCCCATTTCCACAGACATTCACCTGCCCCCTCTCATACACAGACACACACAGAGACACAGACACAGACACACACAGAGACACAGACACACAGACACACACACACACACACACACACACACACACACACGCACATCAAACCTTTTTATCCTAGGAATGAATTTAGTTGTGAATGTTTGTGTCATTTTCATAATAATCAGAAAAACCAGAAACATTCTGGTCACTATGAGAACTGATGCACGAAGCCCACAGACAGCACCTAGCGGCCATGGTTTTGAAACATTAAGGATCTTAAGCAGTTTAGTAAAGTGCATTTGTAAACTGCTGTCATCAAAGGAAATGTCATAGAGAAAGGTGAGTGTCTTCTCTCTTGTTTGTTGGTTTCAGGTTCTGTCCAGTATCAGAGACCAAGGAAAACCAACAAGAGGCTTGAAATCAAAGGAGAAGGGAAAACTGTTTATGGATTGACCTGACTGTCAGGAACAAAACCCCAAATATGTGAAACAAATATTAAGACTAAGAAAGCAATTAAAAACTAGTAGTATTTAGAACCAGAACTTAAAGGCCATTTCAAAAATATACAGTAGCATCAAAGAATCAAAAGCAGTGTCTTTCATACTTATCCTCAAAAAGTGTAAGCTACTTAGAGCATAAACCTAAGCAAAAATGTGCACCGTAGGGACGCCTTTGGGCTGGGGAACCAGCGCCATGAGCCAACGTCCTTGCTGTGTCAGATGACAAAGTTTGCAAAAGCTGCACATAGCATCTGTAACCCCAGTGCCCATGATGGAGGTGTGGAGGCTGAGGGAGGAGAGTCAGGGAAGGTTGTGGATCAGCAAGCCTGGCTTCTACAGCGGTGGAGAAACTGAGGCAAGAAGGGTAGAGAGCCGAAGGCTGTCACCTGACGGTTGTATTCTTACCTCTTCACATGCTCTGGGGAATCCGCATGCCTGTGCCTGCACACAAGGATGAGCTTCCACACGCATACACTCAGACACCACACAAGCACATGTACATGTATACAGTGATGGTGCGGTAGTGGTGATGGTGATGATGGTGGTGGTGATGGTGATGATGGTGGTGGTGATGGTGATGATGGTGGTGGTGGTGGTGGTGATGGTGTGGTGGTGTTGGTGATGGTGTGAGTGGTGGTGGTGATGGTAGTGGTAGTAATGGTGATGACAATAAAGACGATAAACTTCCAGACACTGCTGAAGAAGGCCTATGGAGACATCTGTCACATCCACTCAGTGGCGTGACAATGGTGCTAAGTTTTTATCTTTTCCCCAGTCCATTTGCAGATAATGTAATCCCAATCAATGTCCCATGAGACTTTGGGGGACATAGAAGTTGACAAGCTGGTTCTAACATTTATGTGGAAACATGAATGACCAGGTATCCACAATAGTTTTATAAAAGAGGAATAGCCTTAATTCAAGTTACTGCGTTCATGTGACCCAACTTCAACATGGCTATAAATGGTGTGTCAACAACAATCATAAAAACAGCCTGACTTTTACAAAAGCAGAGGACTTATAGACGTTTCTCCACAGGCTAAGAAGCAGAGAAAGAGATGTGTTTAGAGAGTGACCCCAAGAGTCACTCGTAAACACGATGGGATAGCAGCCTGTACCCATCTGACTATAAACCCAGGGGCCAGTGTCAGCCTTTATACCTCTCTAGAGTAAGGCTGAAGGCAAACCCCAAAGGGTCCTCAAGATCAATCAGCACTTTTCAGAGACAAACGTATGTATAAGATTGTGCAGAGGGTGAAATGGATACTGTTTAGGGCTTTCCTTACCTGGCGCTCACAGCATATGCTGTCTCATTTATTTCTACTAATCATATTAAATGCCCATTAGTGTCTTTGTTTTACACATGGGAACTCAAACAAGCTAAGCACCTGGCTCAGCTGCACAGCGGGTCGGCGGGCAGAACTGGGCTGTCACCCAGATACCTTGCCTGGAGATACATTTGTCTTTGCCTAGCCCAGGTGGCCTTGTTATCACCCTGGGACATGGAGGGAAGTGCTGAGGGCACAGATCAGCCCGTTGGTGCCTCCTTATAGTCAGAAAAAACCGCTTCTCTGACCTTCCTGTTGATCTTACTAGAATGGACCTACCTGACTTGCTGGGTCCTTCCAGTTCAGCTCTTGTCTTCTTTGCTAGCCCAGAAGTGGAACGTGGGAGTCGGGCTGGAGAACACAGTATTTGGGGGGCTTGGGGATTATAGCTCACTTGGTTAAGTACTTGTAGTATAAGCATGCAGACTGAGTTTGACCGCCAGAGCCCATGTGAAGAACTGGGCATGGTGGTATATACTTCTTACTCCAGCACCGAGAAGGCACAGACCGGCAAATCCCAGGACTCAGTGGCCAGCAAGCCTAGCCTGTTTAGTGAGTCCTACACAAAAATGAGAGACCCTACCTCAAAAAAGCAGGGCGGACCAGTACCTGAGTGACCTCTGGCTTCCACATATACATTTTCCTGTGGCTTGGTTGCAGCTTTAATTCAAGCAGTTAAATATAAAGAAAATAGGCCCGTGAATCTGGGCCTTTGTCTCTTGCTAGGGCACCCAGGAAAGCAGTGAGTCCCCTGCCTGGGCCCCTCCTGGGGCAAAGCCCCTTCTAGACCTCCTCCTCAGCCCCCATGGCCCCAGCCCTGTCCTGTTTCTCACCCTCTTGGTGGGAGCAGGCTGCAGGGCTAGTGCTGCTCTTTGTAGACACAGCTTTGTCCCATTGGCATGTTCTGTGTTGCTTAACTTCAGACTTCCAGATTCTTCCCTTCTGTAAAGTGGGCATTACCAGGTTCCTCCCTGCCCCCTTCTGTGTGTGTGTGTGTGTGTGTGTGTGTGTGTGTGTGTGTGTGTGTGTGGCTATGCATATGCACACTATATTATTTTTGCCTTTATATGTTCAGGCAAGACAAACCTTTTAAAGAGATGATTAAAAGAAAAAGACAAAAACAATTTGCTGCTCCTCCTTTTCAGGCTGCGGAGACTTCAGCTTTCGTTTTCTTGCCCCGGCTGCATCTGAGCATGAGGTGCGATTTGAGGATGACAGCACCATTACAGAAGGGGTTTTCTCCAGGGGAATGGCTAGGTCTAGAATAGAACAGCCATCTGCTGCCAGATGGCCAGGGTTCCACTGCACTGTGGGTTTGACCCGGAGGCTGGCCTTTCCTTTGTGTTTGCATCACTGGAGAATCCCCCACGCCTTGGCTCCCCTTGCTTGCAGACTCTTCCTGTCCCCTCCACCCCCAAGGTTGCCTCATCCCTTAGGGGTCACAGTTGCCCCTGATGGCCTGATGCTGGGGACACCTGGATGATCCAGAGGAAGCCATCAGCACACTGTTTTCATGCAGCGAAGTGGCACCTCAGCATCGAAATACCCAAATTAATTCCCTGTCATTAGCAGCCCTCCCAGCTGAGAAGCCCCAGTAGGCAGTTCAGAGTGTTCCAGGAGGGCAGTTGGGGAGAGGTGGGCTCTTCTGCCCATGGTGATCTCTGGTCTGATTTACCTGGACACTTTTGTTGCTGGCGGCTTGGGAGGAATACGGGGATGGGAGGGTGGGCGCATTAGAGTCCGGGTAACAGAGCTCACTCCTCACATCCAAGAGGAAAGGGTGCCCGGGTGCTCACTGCGCCGCTCCCCTTCCGCTCACCGCTCTCCTTCTCTACCTTGATTTGCCTTTCTTTCTGCCCCTACTCTGTCTCCTGCGCCTTTGTCTTTTCTGTCCATTTAAAAAGACAGAATGGTAAGAAAAATATGTCATAACAGACCCCGTCCCTCCCTCTTCCCCAACAGTAGAGTGACCGCCAGAGAAGGCATGAGCCTTCCCTCACTGAGTTGTCTGAGAACAGGCCGCAGCAAAGCCAGGCTGTAGCAAGAAACCAAGGTGGGAATACCATCCACACTACAACCACCTTCCTTTCTTTTCTTTGTTTTCTAATTTTAAAGGGTCTCACTATGTAACCTTGACTGGTCTGCAGCTTGCTATGTAGACCAGGTTGGCCTCAAACTCAGAGGCCTCCTACCTCTGCTATTGAGAGCTTGGATTAAAACTCCATGCCACCATGCCTGGCACTCTTATTTTAATTATTATTATTTTTTAAATTCTACACGAGTGCTATATTTACATCACATTCTATCCTACTTCCCTACTCCTAAAGTTCATGGGTTCTTCTTCTTCTGTAATTATTATTTATATAAATACACACACATGTATATACATACATACATATGTATGTCCATCCATCTGTCCATCCATCTATCTATCTATCTATCCATCCATCCATCCATCCATCCTTTTATCTATCCATCCTTCTATCCATCCATCCATCCACCCATCCTTCCACCTATCCACTCATCCACCTACCCACTTATCCATCCATCCATCCATCCATCCATCCATCCATCCATCCATCCATCCTCTTATCCATCCATTCATCCATCCATCCATCCATCCATCCATCCATCCATCCACCCACCCATCCATCCTTCTATCTATCTATCTATCTATCTATCTATCTATCTATCTATCCATCCATCCATCCTTCCACCCATCCTTCCACCTACCCACTCATCCACCCACCCACCCATCTATCCTTCCACCCATCAAGTCATCCATCCATCCATCCATCCATCCATCCATCCATCCATCCACCCACCCATCCTCCCATCCATCCATCCATCCATCCATCCATCCATCCATTCATCCATCCATCCATTTATCCTTCCACCCACCCATCCACTAATCCTGCTGTGTCCCTTTAGTGTTGTGCACACGTGTGTGCTTTTATGCTGGCACTTTTACTTTAGTGACTATTCTTACATTGCTCAGGCCTCATCTGATCGCCGTGAAGTATCCCTACTCTCTGGTGATGGGCAGTCACTTTATTCACGTTCTTACATTGTATCAGTTCCTGCTTATTTCCTTCCCTCCTCTTCCCTTCCTTCCCCTTTCCTTTCTATCCTTGACAGGATTATGCTGCAGAGCCCAAGCTAACCTCAAGTTTATGATCCTCCTGCCTCAGCCTACTGGGTGCTAGGATTGCAAGTGTGCACTATAGTCTTTATACAACATTGGTTCTCTGTCACCCAGCATTCTTACACATTCTTAGGATGCTCTGCCTTTTTCTGCTCACTGTCAAGTACTCATGACTGTTACTGATGGCTTAATCATTGGTAAAGATACACACAGGAGACATAAGAACCTGGGGCCCCTCCTGGATTCAGGTGTGGCTACATTGGGGTTCTAGCCTTGGTTGGCTAAAACCTGTGTTGAGCTTAGGGGCCTGTAGGGATATTTATGTGCTTATGTCAAGATCAAGCCCACCTAAGCATATTATTCTTTCAGGGTGGGTATTGGTCTCACTGGGTGGTCCTGGCTGGCCCGGAAGGGAATATTGTTCTTTAAAACAACAGGCCAGTTATGATCAGCACACATCCTCAGGCCTAGCACTACAAATGCACACCTAGCCCCGAGACTGTGGCAGAGGTCCACACATCATGTTCCCCCCCATAATGACCTATGATACTTAGGGCATGAGGACCAGTGGATGTCAAGGCAGCCTTTGGCTACTCAGGCTTTTCCCCCATGTCTTTCCTGGCTGCGACCTGCTGTTTACCCCAGTCAGGTGTGTCACCGGGCAGAATGATGCCAGGCAGGAGGATGGCTCCAGCCCTGCCCTTCCTTGGACATATCTCTGGGCAGAGATTTTAACAGAGGGCTCTAGAGTCCCCAGTTCCTGGAGTCTAACCCAGACACCACATGATCATCAGGGCTGGGTTCCCCTCTCCTGGGGATTCCATTTTAGGGTATAAACAAAAGCTTATCCTTTTATTGGCTTTTATTATTACTTTATGAGGTAGGCAGGATAGGGATTTATTTTTAAAAAGTAATTTTAAGTTTCTTGTTCTAAAAATAATATGTGCTCATTGTAGAGTTGCACGTACTTTAACCACCCCAGAGAGAACCGCCTAAAATATTCCAATATATTTTTCCACACTTTTCTATGGTAGTTTTGAAAACATGAGATGGTTATTTTATAATCTAGATTTTCCCCCTCTATAATAATATTGGTTTTGTTTCACTTGTATTAGCTACCCTTTAAAATAGTTATTTGACATTAAAAAAATCTCATTACTGTTTGGATATGACACAATTTATGTGATGATTTTTGGAAATTTAGGTTGTTTATGATGTTTTGCTATTAGAAGTTGGACAGTTCTATACTGAAATGTTTGGTCAAAGCTATATTTTTATTTTTCACTGTAATTTTAACTTTATTTTTAAAGGTATACTTATTTTCTTCCTTCCTTTCTTCCTTCCTTTCTTTCTTCCTTCCTTCCTTCCTTCCTTCCTTCCTTCCTTCCTTCCGCCTGAATGTATGTTTGTATGCTGCATAGGCCCTTGGAGGCCAGACTGGCTTCAGATGCCCTGGGACTGGAGTAATGCATGGTTGTGAGCTGCCATGGGAACTGAACCCAGGGCCTCTGTAGGACTAGCCAGTGCTCTTAACCACTGAGCCATCTTCCAGCCCTCAACTGTACTTTTTATGTGTATGAGTGATTTGCTTATATATATGTCTGTACAGTGTGTGCATACAGTGCTCTTAGAGGTCAGCAGAGGGCATCAAATCCCTGGGGAGTAGAATTACAGACTGAGCCTCCATGTGGATCCTGGGATTTGAACTTGAGTCTTCTGGAAGGGCAGCCACTCTTAATCACTGAATCATCTCTCCAGCCCCTAGGTATTATGTTATAAGGAATACAGTACCATAGGAATTCTATTTCTTTTCCCAGACAGGGTCTCATGTATCCTAGGCTGGTCTTGAACTCTGTTCATAGCTGAGAATGACCTTGGTCTCTCAATCTTCCTTATTTCTCTAATGTAGGCCCGTGCCAGCACACTGGCTAAGCATGAAGACTTTTAAAGAGCTTGATAATATGTTTAGTACAGCAAGAACTTCTAAAGTTGATGCTCTGCTTCAGTCGTTGTTGGTGCAGACGGAGTTGTGTGAGCATGCTAAGCCCTCACTTGGAAAGCCCCAGGACCCTTCAATTAGGCCGAAGGTTTTTAAAAGCCCTTTCATGATCTACCTTGCCTCATCTCGCACCCCTACTTCTGCAAGTCCATTTTTGAGGTGCTGCCATGGTTCCCTTGGCCAGAGCTAGGATAGAGAGTAGCCCACACAGAGCAAGAAGTGTGACTGACCTTGCATTGACTGAGGACCCAGTCTTCCTTATTAGGACACGAGAAGAATGCCAGTCCACCATCTGCTTTCAGATGGGGACAGTTCACGTGAGAACATCACAAACACCAGGAGCCCAGTGGTGCTACAAATCCGTCTCGTGTTTTATCCCGGAGTTAAATAACACGAGGACATGACTATCACAGTCGATGGGCACTGAAACCTCAGAGGCCATCCAGCCTTGGCTCCTTACTCTACAGGTTCAGAAACAGAGGCTCAGAAAGCCTAATGCTGTCCAGTGTCACCCTGTGGGACATCTCCCTACCCTTGTCTCTGTATCACATCGCTGTTCAAAGGTTTCTCTGGTTCTGCTTCATAGTTTTACCCAGTCGTTTTAACATCCTGTTGCATCGTGCTAATTTACTCTTCCTGGCATTAAAAGAAAATAGAATCCTAGGAAGTTACAGATGCTCAGGTACATTGTTTCATCGTGTGAATCAGTGAGCTGCATCATGGGAAGTGTAGCAGACACACATGTTCTTTGGGGGTGTAAGTACCGCGTGGCTGTGGACTTTTCAGTCCTCCAGTCCTTGAGCCCCCAAACCTTGGTGTCTGTACCCCTTGCTCCATCATCTTCTAGTCTATTGCTCACACCCTTGCTGTGTTCAGTATTTATGTCTCTCTAAATTGTAAGCATTGTGATGTCTGGATTTCTTTGGTTGGTTTGTTTGTTTCGAGACAGGGTTTCTCTGTATAGCCCTGGCTGTCCTGGAACTCACTCTGTAGACCAGGCTGGCCTCGAACTCAGAAATCTGCCTGCCTCTGCCTCCCAAGTACTGGGATTAAAGGCGTGCGCCACCATGCCCGGCAATGTCTGGATTTCTTAAAGGCTTATTTATGTTTAACTTTCTTTGGGGTGGGTGGGTGCTTTGCCTGTATGTCTGCATGTGCACCACATGTGTGCCTGGTGCCCTCAGAGTCCAGAAGAAGGTGTTGGGTTGGTTACCTAGAGCTTGAGTTACAAATGATTATGGGCTGCTATGTGGGTGCTGGGATCAGAACTTGGGTCTTCTGCAAGGGCAGCCAGTGATTTTAATCCCTGAGCCAGCCATCTCTCCAGCTCCCAGGACATCTCAGACATCTTCCCACACAGGGCTTGGCACAGAAGAATATTTGATATTGAATGGATTTAGTTTTGTGTGAAGGCTTAGGCAAGCCTTTTCTCTCTTATGGTCTCCTCTCAGCATTCACAAATTCATGGGCCGAAATTCTTTCTGGTTCCAACATGTCATAATTCTATTTATTCTTAGTTTTTAAGTATTTGGCATTACTAGAGCCATTTTCTTTCTATTTTCAAATACAAATTTGAATAGAACCTCAAAATATAAACTATAACTGCAAGACTGGAGAGTTGGCTCTAGGGTTAAGAGCATCTGGGATAGATTCCCAGCATCCACGTGGCAGCTCACAGTCATCTGTAACTCCAGTTCCAGGGGGTCAGTGCCCTCTTCTGGCCTTTCTGGGTACCTGGCATACACATGAAAATAGACAAATATATACGAAACATCTATATACATAAAAATAAAAATTATATTTTTAAAGAGTAGAGGTAGAGTAGGGAGTAAGGATGAATTCCAGCCACTGGTTCACAAGTTCAGAGCAGTGCGGCTCATAGCACCTAGTTTCACAAATATTTTCTTAGATTAAGGGAAAGCTGGAGCCATGACCCAGTGTTGGAGCTTGTGCTCAGCACATACAAGGCTCAGACTTCAATCCCCAGTGTAGTAGATGGGTAGACAGACAGCCACACAAGCAGACAGATAGATAAAAAATTTAGTGCATTGTCATTGTGTAGAATTCTGTTTGTAGTCAAGTATCAATTTTCTTTTTTGTTTGAAACCAGGGTCTCTCTGTGTATTACTGGCTTGCCTAGAATGGATGGTCCTGAACTCACAGTGATCCACCTGCCTCCCTCTCCTGAGTGCTGGGCTTCAAGGAATTTGCCAGTATTGCTGGTTGTCAGGACTTTGAAGGAAATACGGACTGTTGGGAAGGATACAGTGTGGCATCGGGTGCAGGATGCTAGGTGAGTGCTTATCTCTTTAGGTGCTTTTTACTTACTGTTATACCGAAGAAGAGTCAGGCGAAGTTTTTCCTCGTGTGATTTCATAAGTGATTCATTTGATCAAGGTTACTCGGTGCACTTAAACCATTCTTGTAGTTACATTTTTAGTCATTCTGTATACATTGGAGGACAGGATCTAGGATGGGGCTGTGCTGTGGCACATGTTCAGAGGTGCTGGAGAGTTGGTTCTCTCCCATTGCTGCCTTGTAGGGCGGTACCTTGAACTCAGAGGGTCAGGCGTGGTAGTTTACCCTCTGACCCGTCTGGCTAGCCTCTCCCAGTGTGCTTTTGTCTAGGTTTTCTTCCATGAGTACAGGTGTCATGTGACCCCTTTCCAAGGTGGCTCTTTATTCAGCCTCGTCTCTGCTCCATCCCACTGAAATGTACCCTGTTGAGGTGCCTAGGGAGCTCATAGCCATGGGAAGCAGTGGGCTGTCAGTGAGTTAAGACGCAGGGTGAATGACAGTGCAGCTTCTTCCCTTGTTAGCACACAGTCACATTGAAGCCCAGGGCTAGCAGCTGGGAGGCAGGCTGAGCTAATATTTACCCAGCTCTGTGATCAGAACTGTTTGAGGGATGGTTTGGCTTGTTTGCATTCGAATATTCAATAATAATCAAGAGAGATGGAAAGCTCTTGTTTTTTTTTTTCAAATACATATTTACCGTGTATTACATTATCTTTTATTAATACAGCAGCTAAGGAAACATTCAAATGACATTGTCCTTCGATCGTTTGATTTATGGGCCTTCCTGGATGTCAGCAGCAGGACTCAGCTGATAACTTAAGGTTCTCAACACTCAGAGAAACATCACGGTGCTTTTTCCTTCAGCCTGCCCCAAAAGCTGCTTGCATTTTGTCAGATCCTTGAGCCTATGGCTGTGCTGTGGAAGTTGGAGCCTAATGGTCCTATTTCCAACAGAAGTTCTTGAAGTCACTGTTACTGAAAGAGCCGAGACATGTTGATGGCTACAACTGATCACCCCAGCTGATGGGTCCTGTCTGGACTTATGAGAACTGTCATGACATTTGGAATTACTGAAACTCAACTTTCCAGGATGGGGTAAATTTAAACCTAAGGTTTAAGGATCCAGCAGGCCCCTGCCTGCCTGGCTCAAAAGCTGGGATTCTGAAAGCAGTGCCTTTTTTTTTTTTGCACAGTTGCACTTTGTATTTCCAGGGCATTGGTTTCAGGATCCTCTGGGAAGGTCAGACTTTGCAGAGGCTCAAGTCTCCTTTGTCAAATGATGTAGCCTCAAGTCCCATGTATGTATATGTAACATGTAGTGTTTGTATATGCTATACATTACCATCCAGTATACTTTAAATCAGCTCTACAATACTTTTTCATTAAAATTTTAAAATGTATATTCTGTCTGCATGTATGTCTGTGCATCACTTGTGTGCAGTGCCCAAGTAGGCCAGAAGGGGGCATAGATGCTCCTAGGACTGGAGTTGTGAGGCTCCATGTGGGTGCTGAGAATTGAACCGGAGTCGTCTGGAAGAGAAGCCAGTGCTCTTAACTACTGAGCCATCTCTCCAGCCCTGAGCTAGACCATGTGTGGGCTTTCTTTAACTTCAGTCCAATTCTACAGCAAACTTGCTTCTCCAGTGCAGACACTGCATTATTGTATTTCATAGTGTATTTCTTCGTGGCAGTTTGGATGCTCCAAGTTAGGGATTTTGAACATTGGCATGCATTGGGATTATCCCGAGGACTTGTTAAAATAGCTTGCTTGAATACCAGAGTTTCACTTGATTTGGAATGGAGCCTGAGAAATGATATCTACCAAGGTCCAGGCATTACTAGTGCTCCTGGCCTGAGCCCTGTGCTGAAAGCCCTGCCCAGGGTTACCTGGTCTGCGATGGAGCTCCTGAGCTGTTTGCTCTTCAGTGCAGGTGCCTATAGACAGAGATCTCTGGAGTGTGAACTGAGTTCCAGAGTGCCACATGTTTCACTGCTTGGACTGTTTTACCTCTAAAGTCAGATTTTGTTTAAGGACTATATTCTTATTACTTTGTTTCTGTAGCTCTCCAAAATAGGCAGGGCAGCGAGCTGGATGGTGGCTGATGCTTCAGTGGGGGTGGGGCACATTGCAAGCCTGGCATATCGGACATCAGTTTTAGGCCTTCCGTAAGAACGAGGCCTAAAGTGGAGTACATTATTGGTTAAATCTGAGCAGAGTACATTATCCTCTGTGCCAATGTCTGTGAAGTGAGCAGTTTATTTTGCCCGAAGGTCCCTTCTAGCAGTAGCCTGATCTTCTGTGCAGGTCGGCAGTTCATTAAAAGTGTTACTGTTATTACAATAGGAAGTAGTCAAAGGAGAGAATTGTTTTCTTGGTAAATTTTACTTGGTAATATTATTGATTTGTCTTTGTAGTAACTGAGCTAGTCTTGGAATGAATACCTGAGCGACCAGGCAGGTGACAGCCTGTCGCTGCTCCTGGGCACACAGGTGATAGTGCTATCTACTCAAACTGTAGATCCAGTCAGAGCAGGCACTGTGCGGAACCAGGACACTGAAAAGTCTAAGGAAATACTAGAAATACATTCTTCCTGAGACTGTTTCATCTGTGGTGCGAAACAGCACCACAGACATTGCTGTGGTAGAACTGATTGACATGCCCCTGCAGTAGTGCTTCAGCTCTTTAAGGGCCCTTAGCGCCATTCTCGTTAATCATTTTGGCTTACCGATGTCGAGATGACACTTAGAGAAGATCTGAACTGCATAGCTAGTAGGTGGCCTGGCTTTGCATTGAGCTCTGCCCTCTGGGCATCGGCTTGGAGCTGGCCTCATTGCATAGTGGAACCTTCCCTTGGCTGGTCCTTCTCCCAACTGTGTAGACCTTCAGCCCCCTCAAGAGTTACTTGTGAACAGTAGAGTGTAGGGCAAGCTTTGTATGACTCGTCTGTGTTCTCCAGATGCCATTTTTTTTGGCCTGAGGAATTGGCTCTGTCTACACCATCTTCTCTCCCCATGACTACAGCCGTTTGTTTTCCATCTTTAGGGCAGGGCTGGGCGGAGCGTTCTGTGGTCAATCAAATTAAAGGTGGTGACAGGTTCATCTGCAATCCCCATGCCTGAGTCCTGCTTTAATGAGCTCCTGTAGGGTCGAGTCCTGCCTTGGCACTAAGGGTTCTTTCTTGATGGTGAGAGAGTTTAGGGTTCAGGTGGGGTTCCCTCTGTGCCAGCCACCTCTATGCTGTGCTGACAGGACTTGCATAGGGACAGAGCTAATGAGTGGTGACGGCGGGTTCTGATGAGAGTTAGCTGAACTCTGATCCTGTACGTATTTCAGTGTATTTCAGGGCTTAAGAGTTTTTGCCCCTATAAACTTCAGCTTTTAAAATTTATTTCCAGGGCATTGATTAATGTTCTTAGCCAATACTAGTCACGGGAGAGGCCGTCCCCACCCACATGCCTCTCCCTATCGGATGGAGAAGAGGGATGAGTCTGAAAAGTGTCGGAGATATGATAGGGGGCTCAGTGGGTAAGGCGCTTGCTCTCAAGCCCCAGGAAGCACATAATGGAAGGAGCGAACTGGTCCTCACAAGTTGTCCCTCTGACCTCCACACTGTGGCGTTCATACACCCACACACGTATCCCAAACCCATATACACAATGCAGTAAAAGAGGGGTGGGGTGGGGTGTGGGGGGAGAGAGATTTAGAGAGAATATGAATGGTGGTGGTGATATACACCAGACCAGCCTGATTTCATTCAGGGTAGGGTGTCAGTCAGGGGAGACCTCATGGAGGAGGAGCATTTAAACCAGACCTGAGACAGCAGAGGATGAAAGACCCACACAGACTGAGGGCAGGAGCACTGCGGAGAGGGCTAGTGTTCTGCTACCTGCCTGCCACAGTGCCTGCTACTTAATGGTTTTCCTATGGATGTTTGCTGAATGAATACATGAATGGGATGCTGGAGAAGGCGTTTGCTTCTTACATAATAACTGAAGTTGCCTTGCAGTGCATCATGGTTCCAAACAGCTCCCCCCCAGCTCCTTCTGTCAGTCTGTTTTGGGTTTCCTTCCTATATTTTGAATGTACACACACACACACACACACACACACACACACACACACATGTTCCTTTTTTCCTTTATGCTATGGGGTTTCTTCCTGCCTCAAAGAGATCAGAAATGGAGCTGTCCTATTGTCTCCTGAGTGGCCGCCCAGAGCACGAGGTTCGGAATAGCAGCAGTGATTTGATTTTTCTCCTCTGGGAATCTGACAATTGAAAACAAATGTAGAAAGAGCCCCAGAGGAGGTTTTCCCCCCTTAGGGGTATGCGAAACGACAGCACTGGTTATCGGTGCTCTTCGATAATGCAGAGTTATGTAAGCAGATAGGAAATACAGGCTATTGCACCAGTCAACTTGCCTTACTTAAGTGATTTTACACTCAACAAAGTAGGTGGCCCAGAGAGATTCTGGAACTTTCCCCTTGCAGAAATCCTAGTTAGTGGCATAGAATTCTATAGGTCAGAGTTCAGCAGATGTTAATCCTCACCAATGAGGCAACAAAACCCAACACCACTCAGTTTCTCAGAAGTATTTTGACCTGAAAGTTCGGTTAAGAGCAGCATACAGCATTTCAGGAATGACTAGGCAACAGGGCCAGTTTGTTAGTGTTCTTTGGCCCAGGAAATGGTCCAAGCTGTGAGTCCCCATTTCCCCACATTTCAGTCTCCCAACCCCCGAGGGTCTTCTCTTTCCTCTCGGGTCCAGCCCAGGATGGTTGGAAGGGCAGTCTTGATGGCCGTCAGTGAAATTGAGCAAATGGCTTGTCAACTCTTCTTTGCTGCTTGGGTTCTCTCATTTGTGAGAATTCCTTAAGGAACTGCTGTGAGCACGTGCGCAGGCCATCATAGCCGGAGTCAGGCTTTGCAACCGCATCCTCACAGAGGGTAGAATGCAGATGGGACAGATGAAAGTACAAGACGGTATACCTGCTGATGGGTGCCTGATGAGCTCAGTATGTCACACACACACATCCTGGAGACAGTGAGTCTCAGCCGTCCACCAGGGTCAGCTCTCAGTAGTGACCCCCAAGGGCAAGTGTCCTGCTCTCTGCTGATGCTGCTTTCGGTGGCCGTCCCACTGCCTGCAGTGAAGGAGAAGTCATACTCGAGGAGCGCGATGGTGATCAGCTCCGTCTCTTTGCTTCTTTCATTCTACATAGAGTTGCGAAATCTTGACGATTGACTCAGGGAGGCTGGCTAGGGCTGCGGCTTATGTGAGGGAAATGTGTGACTCGTGGTTGGTAGGGAAATGAGGCCCTGCCCAGTCATGTGATCCTGAAGTTGTGAGCTGGTGGGGAGGTTTTAATATGTATAGGTTTCCAGAGCATGGCTTTCAGGCTTGTTAGGTATCTATCTATCTATCTATCTATCTATCTATCTATCTATCTATCTATCTATCTATCTATCTATCTATCTATAGTGTGCTAGCTGTGACATCAAGAGCACTTTGAGGGGAGACCCTGTCTTATGTGCTGGAAATGTGTCCACAGTCAGCAAACCCAGCCTCCCTTCCTCACCTTGCTAAGAAATGAGACAGTTTAACTCCGCCCTCACACAGGGGGTCATGTGACCAAAGCGAGCAATTCTAAGCAAACAGTAGAACACAGGTCAGGCTTCCAGATAACAGAGCAAGTGACCACCTCTCATCAGACCATATCTGTAGAGACAAGGAGAGTTGTGTCACCGAGAGCCAGGGACAGACTTCTGGCCTGTCTCTACACCTGAGGGAGACGTTGTCAGCTAAAGGCTCACCAAGTGGGAAGCAAGGTCTGTTCTGTAAAGCTGACCGGAGTGGCTTCTTTGCTTGCACTTCTTCTCCACAGGACTAGTTTCACCCTAGCCTCTCCCACCGTGCTGGCCACCCAGTCCCACCCTCCCTGTGGTACCCTCCCAGAGGATCCCGGTGAGAGAGGTCTTGTCCATTTCATCACAGTTGAGACTGAGCTTCTGGTGGGGAGGGCCGGCTTATGACTGGGGTGGCAGGAGGTAGGAGGGCTGTGGTTTCTGAGGTGACCTCTTTGCTGATTTTAGAGCTCTGCTCAGTGCCAGCGGGCAGCGTTCCAGGAGAGAAGGCTCTCTAGAGCCACTAACGCTTGCCTCACTCTTCGGTTAGACTTCCGAGCGTAATTAGTATTTTTAAGCCATTTTAGCTAAAGATTTCAAACTTAGAGACTCTTAAAGTGATTGAAGATTTTTCCTTTCTGGAAGGCAGCTGAGTTTCAGAGGATCCTGTAGCCTCTCTGCCAGGCGCTTGTTCCTCTAGTTACCGGTCATTCAGTGAATGCCTGTGGCGTGTATTCTTTCTCCGGCTCCTTGTAGAATATGCCGTAATCACCCAGGGGTGGCCTAGATCTTTCTAGAAGCCCTTTTCCATATGGAGAATGAGCTACCATAACATATTTTTTGTTTGTTTGTTTTAGATGGATGGGTTTATAAAGGACAAAGCAAAAGAAAAAGGATTAATAGCAAGAGATGAGGGGCAGAATATGGAACTGCAGAATTCCAGGTGTCTTTCCAAAGTCATGTGGGAGGTCCCTTTAAGACAGCCAGCTGGGGTTTCTAGTTGAGCGAATCCCCAGCAAAGCAAAGCGTCTCTCGGAGAAGGCTTCCATGTAAGGAAACAAATAGAGATGACAGCAGCAAACTGGATGTTCATGATACCTGGCAGGAGCTGACAGGGGAAGTTGAGGCAGTCCATCTCTGTCTCTGTCTCTGTCTCTGTCTCTGTCTCTGTCTCTGTCTCTGTCTCTCTCCATGGCTGAGAGTCTGGGTTGAACTTCCCGTGGTTGAACTTGGCACTGTCGCCCTCTTTTCCTCACGAGATAAACAACAGTAAAGCCTGCTAGAAATGATTCACTGCCCAGCTGTTCTCAAGCCTTGTGTCGCAGAACTGGGGGTTGGCGGGTGGGATCAGGCCTTCTCCAGACAAGGGCCTTGGACGACACATGGAAGCAAGCATGCTGGGGTCTGGAATGGGGGTGAGCTCGTCAACCCATGACGGTTCATAATGCAATACCCTACAGTATAGAATGTGCATTCAAACCCGTGTGAAGAATCACACTGGATCTTAGGAAACTCTGGGTTCTGGTTCTGCAGGTCTGAATTGGTCTACACTGGATCTCTAACACGCTTCTAGCAGAGCTGGTGTTGTGGCCTAAGAGCTGTGCTTGGGTGGAGGGGCCGTTTCTGCTGAACGTCGGGCATAGAAGGGATCTTACAGATGGTCCCAGTCTGCGTCCCTGGTTCCAGAAGGAGATAGCAATCCAGAGCAAGACACCAACTTAGCTGAGGTCACACACTAAATTAGCAGAAGAGAGCAAGACTGAATCCCAGGCTATCAGTTTCCTGTTGTGGTATATGTAGTATATGTGTACTTTTCTTTTGCTGACCTACTTTATTTGAGATAGGTTCTTGGTTTGTAGTCCAGCCTTGATCTCTTCTGTTGATCAAGAAGGGAGCGGGGGAGATAAAAGCAGAAATAATACTAGCTGCATTATCAGGTTTAGGGCAGCCACACGGAGCTGTGGACTAGGAGGTTGGCTATATTTGAACGTGCCTGGGGCCCTTTCTGCTTGGCGATGTGAGACCTCTCTGTGTTGATCTCAGAGTGCCCTCATGCTAGGTTTGATGCTCAGCAGTGCATGTTGATGAGGACTTGCGTTTCCCCCTCACTGGACAAGGGGAAGTGGGTAGTGCCAAAAGGTACCAGATGGCTAAGTATCCAGATTGCACGCTCAGATTCCAGGAGCTAATGGGGTCCAGGCCATCGAGCCCAGCCCCAGCCGCTAGACTCCAGAATGCAGTTAATACGTTGACTCTCAGACAAAGTACCAAGTGGCAAAGGGGGAGTCTTGAGAATGGGGCAGGTGAGTTTGACCTAGAAACGTGGCCAGGGATGTCAGGCAGTAAGTGGTTCATTCATCAGGGAGGGGGTGTGGCTGGAGGCAGGGTTAGGAGCAGACAATCTGATAGGCAGACTTTATTCCCTTATGTTCTTCTCGTGGGTTTACTGTTCTATCGATGCTGAGCTAACTGTGTTGGGGGACAGAGGGGAAGCATTGTTCCCAGGAGGTTCCAGTGCACATTCTGCACTTAGGTGGTCTTTAGAAATAGTAGCAAAACAGAAGTCTGGTCTTGGTGGACCAAGTTGTTGTGCAGGGGTTCAGAGAAAAGCAACTCAAGGTCATACTTTCCCAACCTCTGGCCCAAGGCTGGGTCTGGATCCTTCAGTGAGACAGATGCACCTTAATGGAAACCAAGGAGCGGGGGGCAGCACAGGGAGGGACTCTCCAGGGAGGTCAGGACGAGCTTACAGGGAAGGCCACAGGCTTTACCTATGTAAGCAGACACTAGTTCACAGGAGACAAGGGGGACACGGGGGCTTGTCACTTGCTTACCTGCTCACCCTTTTGTTTTTGACCCTGCTTATGAAACTACCTTGTTCTGGAAGTTTCTGGAAGCTACTGGAGCAGTAGAAGTGGCAAATAGCCTTCCTGTCCTTATCATCATTTGTACCAGTGTGTCCTGGGACCTCCTAGGGCCGATATGTCATTAGGTGTCTCCTGAGGCAGGCTGGTGACTAATACTCTAACTTGGGGGTGGGGTGGGGGGAAGAGCCTGAGTGTACTTGAACCCACCAGAACTGGAATAGGCATTTTAAGCCCAAACTGGGAAAATCGTAGCATTGGGGATACCACTAACAGTTGAGGGGGCACAGTGTCTGGCACTTAGCTGGCTTGCAGTAGATGTTTGGTGGCTGAGTAGGTGTTAACAAAGTCCTTTACAGACCACGGAACACTGGCAGACTCACTTCGATCCTGGCCTTTGGGAGTCAGGAAGCACTCTGAGCCCTAGCAGAGCACAGCCGCTGAGAAGAAGCACTGGTCTGCGAGCACAGCGCGGGGCTCCTTCCCAGACAACTCATGAACGTATGGATAAGGTGCCGCCTAAGGCCTTGATGTTGTGCGCTGGAGTCTTGGTACTTAGTAAACAGATGCTAGTTTTTTCTTTTCTTTTCTTTTCTCTTTTTAATGCAAAAGTTCTAAAAAGGGGAAATGTGCCTCTCTGTGTGCATTTTTGCCAGATGGAGCCCATGGGTCTCTTTATTTTTAATAAGGAAGAAGCACTGGGGTCTGAACAGCGTAACCGAGTGCTGCTCTGCCCACTCATTAGCTTGCTTTGTCTAATTAGATGGAAGCCGCAGCAGCAGCAACCGCCATTGTGTGTGGAGCAGGCGCAGGCGCAGTCTTGAGCCTGCCAATTGTCCCCTCCTCTGCCTCCCCCTTGCCCTGCTCAGGGCCATCACACCGAGGCTTTTTCAGTGGACGGGAGTGTGTATCTGGTGGACAGCTGGTGAGCACCTTAGAGACACTCTTTTTCTTGGTGACCAGTCTTGTAGGACAACGAGGCCATTGTGGAGAGATTAAATACAAAGCTTTCTTTTTATTCTTTTTCTTTTCTTTTCTTTTTTTTTTTTGTTGTTATTTTTGTTTTTAATTCTGGAGTACCCAGAGGACTTTGGGTTTCTGTAAATGGCCTTTAGAAGAAGAGCACCTGAAAGGTTCCGTCACTGGAACTTGTGCTCTGAGTTTGCGTGTAAGTAGAAAACTGCTGGCCCTGATCCCAGCCAGGCCAGTTGGAGGTGGCTCTGTCCACTCATCAGTGGTGACTGTGACCTCTGGGCTTGCTCACTTTGGTCAAATCTTTCTGCTGGAATTTTCCATATTCACTCTGCTCTGTGGCTGCTCCAACGGAAGAGGAACAAACATGGAGAAGGCCTTTGCTGTATGTGTAGAGCCACACTGGATGTGAAGGCGCAGCCCCTGGGCCCAGCTGTGGTTCCTCTGGGGTGCTGTCTGCTCCTGGGGCTGCCTGCCTTCATTCTCCCAGTTTCTTTCTTCATAACCAAAACCGAGTTCCTATATGGCCATTTTGCCTCTGTTTATCCATACAACCCCTAAGCGCCTTTGCTGTTGGTAGAGCCTTACAGAGGTTCTCGGCATCACAGGGAGAGATTCAGGATCCCAGACAAAGCAGACAGTCTGCACTTGACTCCTGATCTCTCCTGGAGTAGAACAGATCCACTTGTAAC